>VBSM01003209.1:2251788-2285165 GCA_008086735.1 Cheirogaleus medius
TCAGGAGTTTGAGACCAGCCTGAGCAAGAGTGAAACCCTGTCTCTACTAAAAATTGAAAAATTAGCTGGGCGTTGTGGTGCACACCTATAGTCCCAGCTACTCGGGAGGCTGAGGCAGGATGATCACTTGAGCCCAGGAGTTTGAGGTTGCAGTGAGCTATGATGTCACCACTGCACCACTGCACCTCTGCCCAAGGTGACAGAGTGAGACTTTGTCTCAAAAAAAGGAGGGGGGAATTTAACTCCCCCTCCTCATAGCTCCCCCTTTATGTAAAAATAATAAAAACTGTAAATAAATGTATGTATGTCAAATTCATAGAAACAGAAACTACAATGGTAGTTGCCAGGGTTGGGAGGAGTGAGGAGTTACTTTTTAATGAGTCCAGAGTTTCAGTTTTGCAAGATGAAAGAGTTCTCTGAAGGTGGATGTTGGTGATTATAGCACAACAGTTCAAATGTACTTATTGCTGCTGAAGTGTACATTTTAAAATGGTTAATTTTACATGTACCACAATTTTGACAGTTAAACAGTCCCCCCAAAATGGTATTTAGTAGCCATCTCAGAAGTAGGTAAGGCTGTTCCTTTAAACCAGGGGTCACCAACTCCTGCTGGGCAGCTGCCTTATCTGTTCACTGCCTGAATGCTAAGAATGTGTTTTACATTTTTTTAAAATAGTTATATTTTAAACATTATATAAGTACCTACATAATGTCCTTTGATTCTCAAAGCTTAAAGTATTCCCTGTCTTGCCCTTTTAAGGAAGATTTGCTAATCTTGGCTCTAAAGTAATTGTCATTTGAATGTTTTAGCTCTGCCACTAACCAGCTCTATGTCCCACTTAAATATTCTTGGCTCATTTTACTGTGTTTAGGTAATATTTGCCCTGTCTCTCTGGAAGAGTTGTGTAAAGATCAAAAAGATAGAAGGTAAAACTGAAACACAAGTCTTATGTGGTGCTTTGCTTAGATCAGCTTCCTATGCTTAGTTGATCAGAGTTGTTTAATTACAGAAAGCCTAAAGCAGGCCCTTAAACTTTTTATCAGATCATCCAGTTGGGAAACCCTGGAATTAATGGAAATAGTTAAAATTAAAACATGGCTGGTATGTGATAAAAGGCTCCCCTTGAGTTAGGATTAGCTATGTGTGGTAAGTAAATCAGACACCGATGTTTGGTGTCTTCTTGCTGGAGATAACTTTTTTCTATCTGACCTTTAAAGAAGTAGCTTCATTGATTTGAACTAAATTTTTGTTGCATTTTGGTTAGAAAATAGAAAGCTTTCTGGGGAATAAATTATTCTTAAGAGACAATATGTTACTGGTTTCCCAAAGAGCTTTAAAGCCTCGTAGATCCCAATGTCTTTATGTTACCCCTAGTGTCTATGCCAAAGAGGATTCCCCAGAAAGCTTGTTATTTGATAGCTGAGAACTAGTATGAAAATCCTTCCACAAGGGCCAAGTAGAAACCATGTTCTTAAGACATACAAAGCAAAGGGCCAACTAGGAGCAATAATTTGCAGCTCTTTCCAAAGCAGTAAGCAGACTTCACACTCCTGCGGATCTGTTAATGAGTAGAGGTCCAGAGGAGTTAGTCTGAAGTTGACTGTTTGGTAGGAAATAGTGTCTGCAAAATTGTGCTTTCAGTTACCTAACCTTTGTCATTTTTCAACTAACAAACAGTGTGGTAAGGGCACCTTGGCTATTTCTTTGTTTTATGTTGATTCAGAATGGAGCTTACTACATTTTGGTTACCTGTTTGAAAGAACCTTCATTACACTCAAAGTTTAGATCTAATAACTGAGCCTTTGCCATGTGGTTGCAGATACCTTTTAGGGTTTATTCTGTGCCTGATAGTTTATTTTTTCCACTTTAGGAATTTGGTCTGATTATAGTTCACTTTCAGCCCTATAGCTTTTTATTGACTTACTAGTCAAAAACAGTGGTTGATCCTAATTTTACTGAGTAGATTGTTTTAAGTTAGCAAGTTGAGTATACACTGAGTTACATTTTCCAATTTTTATAATTTCAACCACATTGGAATACAGTTGCAAATTCAACTGCCATGCCTACAGTCTAAAATACAGCAAGATGACATAAAGATGATTTGAACTTTAAGGACATACCTCCCATTTACTTTGATTAGTGGGTTTTTTTTGTTGTTGTTGTTTTTATATTTCGGTCCCTCTACCACACACTTGACAGCTGTTTATAGATGATGTCTGCAGTTTCTGTTTGAGTCTGTTTAAGAGAGATAATTGTGGCACTTCATGAAAGCCTAAGAAAAACTTGAGCAGGTCAGCTATCAGAAGTGTTCAGACTGGAGAGATTTCCTGGAGGGAGTGGTCCTTTAATCTATCGGCTGAAGCCATCTGGTAGGACATTCATTGCAGAAATGGTTAGTCCTGCATTTCACGGACTTGACTAACACAGAGCTAAAGGACCTCTAATAAGGCAACTCCTCCTCCACAGCTCCCCCCTTTGTGTCCCTGACACATGATATGGAACAAATACACCTTAGGTACAATGTTGGCTACCTGAAGTTATGGTCCCTACTTGTTTGTGGAGCTCCAAGAGAACATCATCTTTTAAAAGCTTCTTTGGGCACTCCCATTCCTGGGGAGTTTCTTAGCTTGTTTTTTCTTCACTTCATAATGTTTACAAGACTGGCATTTTATAACCACAAGCACTTGGGGCATTTTGTCTTGTGAGAAATTTATTTGTAGCTTCCTCTTATTTAGACTTGGGGGAGACTATTTTTAAATAACTAATTGAAACTTTTGTTTCAGAATTTCAAATGAAATGCCTGTCGCTGATCTTTTGCCACATGAAAAATTGTTCATTTGTTGTCAAGCAGAAATAGTTCAATGTCTAGTTCCTGAATTTCTTTCAGCTAGTGTGATGGTGCTAGGTCCCTCACTGCTCATCACTTGTGGAAGATTGATGCATCAGTGCAGGAGTGGGGGCAGGTAGGGGTCATCAGCACCTAGCTCTGAGTTTTGTTATAGCCAGTCTTCTCACTACTGCTTCTTGAGCTTTCAAAGTTAATATCTGAAGGACCTGTCTGGAGGCTAAATGTTATTAATACTATTTCCAAATAGGGTGTCACCTGCTTACATTACAACCTTAAACCCATTGACAGTGTTAGTGAAGTTCTAAATTATATGACTATCAGGAAATGACTGAGGTCGGAATTTCAATAATAAATTGCTGTTAGGAACAAGTTAGAAAGTGAAACAAAAATTGTGAATATGAAAATATAAAATTGTATATGGATTAGGCAAGTGGTTTGTGGAACTTATTTCTTGGAGTTAAGTCTTAGTTTCCTTATATTACCTTTAAAACTTACTTACTCTCCTGTCTGAGATGAAATATTTATTTTAAAATGGTGTCTCTCCATTTTACAGTACTTATTAAACCCTTTGATGCTAGGGTACTGTGCAGTATAAGTCTATTTCAATTTCTTTTTTTTCCTTCTCTCCCAGGTGGTCTCCGAGGGGTAGCACGAGGTGGTCTGGCAGGCCTAACACTTACCAGCCTCTATGCACTATATAATAACTGGGAGCATATGAAAGGCTCCTTGCTCCAACAGTCACTCTGAAGGTTTTGCCAACTTATGAATGGAGGACACTTCAGTAGTCACCCAGATCAATTTATCAGTCAGTCTGGAGTTATTCTCTTCTACCTACAATTAATTTGAAAAATTGGAAATTCTGATTTGCTGTGATGACGATCATGGATGGTTGCCAGGACTGGCACTCTTTCCAGCCATTAATGGGTTGAAGCCAAAACCCTTTGGTGGCTCACTGAGTAACGTGGTTCTGTTCTCCTTCGGAGAAGACCTCACACCTACCTGTTCTCTCCTCCCCCTGAACTGGAAAACCACTTTCTCCCAGAATTCAGGGCATGCTTGTTGTCAATACTGTATCAGCAAGTCTGTTCATTTAATGACCAGAAACTGTAATGTTGCACTGTATTCTGAATAAAGGGTAAAAATAGAACCAAAGTTATAACTCTAAAATAAGCATGTCTCCCCTTAAAAGCATCTACCTGGGTATAAAGTGAAAGTACTCTTGGCATTTTTTTCTGTCCCAGCTAGGCCAAAAACACAATGTGTTTTCATATTTGGGTTGAAATGAAGGGCTACCGGTGGCATTCAAGATCTTTCTCCAGT
Organism: Cheirogaleus medius; assembly: GCA_008086735.1. Lineage (NCBI taxonomy): Eukaryota > Metazoa > Chordata > Mammalia > Primates > Cheirogaleidae > Cheirogaleus > Cheirogaleus medius. Next base: position 2,255,958 of record VBSM01003209.1, read on the forward strand.
AGAGCTGACACTAAACATCAAGGTATTTCAGGTTAACCATTACTCAATTAGTGTGCTAGAACAATCTGTCCAGCAATCATGTTTAATTCTGTACATATGAACTCACTCCTTACTGGGAATAATTTAGAGCTGGATGTTTTTCAGGAAGCCTTGGGAAGACTAAAGGAAATAAGAGTAAGTTGTTTAATTTCTGAGTTTGTTTCCACAGAATGAAGTTAATCTTATATAACTGCACTGTAGGTTACACACATACATAATACTATACTAAAAACCTGGTAGCTATATGTATGAAAGAAAACAAGGGCCTTTTTGGGTGCATCTAATAAGGGAACCCCAGCATAAAGGCACTGAAACTTAGCTGAAGTTTAAAAACAAAAAACTAAGTTTTCAAGAAAAGACTGAAAATGGAAGAATAATATACCTGTTCTTTGCTAATTTGATTCATAAAATACATTGCTTATTAGTGAACAGAATATACAATTTATATGTTCCAGTTGTTTCTCAGCTGTACTCTTCACCAAAGGTTATCGCATTTATACAACATGACAGCATTTTTTGACAAAATCATTTTACAAATAACACAATAACTATTGCCATTATGCTTTTAATGGAGACAGATACAAAATGCATCAATGCAAAAGAATGTTTTACATACTCATTAACATAGTGATAATGTAAATTACATTGTGATCATGTAAAATACAGTGTGTTAGACCTCAAAAAAGAACTACAAAGTTTGCTGCAACCTAAGATACTGGAAAGGTTCCATAAGTTGTTTTTGCCCACCACCTTTATTACAATAGTTCTAAATGGTATCTGTGGGGAGATTAAAAAGTAATACAAAGCTCTTTTCAGCTGTAGTTCAAAGAAATCCAGTGAAACTGAGTTGAATAACACTGTGGGACCATGAAATTTTCCCCCAAAATATTTCCAGTAACACAGGCAATTTAAGAGGCTTAATAGTTTTCAAAGCCTGGAAAGCAGCAAAGAAATCTCATCGTAGAGAATTGAATTTAAAAACATTATAAATCCCACTTCTCTCCAATAGAGACTTTTTAAAGCATGGACATGACTTTAAGGATTTTGAGAAAATATCAATAGTTTTCATAAAGCTTCAATGAACACCCCAAGGCACAAGTGTTGAAAATGGCCTGTTCACTAAAATGTCGCTGCATTGTACTTTTGGAGGTACAGGTATGCTGTGCTTGCAGTGAGAGGACAACTTTATCCCTCATTTAAAAGCACCAGGTGTCAAGTTCAGCTTCCACTTACACAGGATGCACCAATAATCCCCAGGATAGTGAATGGTTCAAGTACTATATGACATTTCCAATATGTATTGACTATTTGCTCTCAGTGGGCACTGGAAGAGGCTAGATCTAACCTGAAAATGGTCTTGAAATAATAGTCCCTCTAAAAGAGCTTACTGGATTCTATAAAAACATTTAGAAAAAGGAATAAAGACAAAATTTAGCTGAACTTCTTTCAAATGAAAAACAATATATAACTGACATATAGGCTAAGAAGTTTGGTAATTAATGTCGAAAATTGCCAAGATTATCAATATACATTTTGGTAATCACTATAGTGGCATGGTTAATTATTTGTGCAAAATATACTAGAACAGAAAAATCATATTTCAGACCACTAATAGAAGAAAACCAACAGCAAGAGAAGCATCTAAAGGGCAATCAAAAGGTTAAGGAAGTGTACTAGCTTTAGAATATGTCAGTACACTTTGATTACAGAAATAGTTCATTTTTAAAACTACAGTGTTTTAACGTACTTCTAGTAACAACCCAATCTAAGGAACCTTGGAGGCTTGTGAAAAAGACCTATCCACCAAGATGCTGCATCTCTAGTGTGGGGGTAAATTAATACTTCTGTAAGAAGGAAGGAACTGAATCACCTCAGCATCAACAACCTTTTTCTTTCACACAATAACTCATAATCTGATGACTTATTTCACTTCACTAGTTCAAAATTAAGCAGGAAAGGAACTAAGCTGACTGGTCAGACCCAGAAACAATGATTTGGCAAGCTGTGGTCACTCAGCTCATGGATACATCATAATCTGCAGAAAAGCTGTTCAACTCTAGTCGTCCATTCCTTACATCTGTAAAGAGAGGTCCATAGATAAGAAGTTACTTCAATGGAGAATAAAACAAAGTCTGCCCACCTTAAAAGTCCGGACTCATTTCTCAATACAGTTCATTATATTACGCTTCACAGATATTGCATATTTTACAAACTGAAGGTTTGTGAAGAGAAACGTGAGGAGAAAATTTTTTTAATAAAATTTTTCAAAAGGGTTCATGGCAACCCTGCATCCAGCAAGTCTATCAGGACCATTTTTCCAACAGCATGTGCTCACTTTGTGTCTATGTGTCACATACCGGTAATTCTCACATTTCAAATTTTTCGTTGTTTTATCTGTTACGGGGATCGGTGATCTTTGATGTTACTACTAGAATTGTTTCTGGGTGCCAAAAACTGCACCCAAAGAAAATGGTAAATGTAATCGATAAACGTGTGTTCTGATTGCTCCACCAACCGGCCATTTCCCTGTCTCTCTCTCCTCTCCTTGGGCCTCCCTATTCCATGAGACAATACTAACAGTAGGCCAATTAATAACACTACAGTGGATTCTAAGTGTTTAGGTGAAAGGAAGAGTCCACATCTCTCACTTTAAATCAAAAGCTAGAAATGATTAAGCTTAGGTGAGGAAGGCATGTTGAAAGCCAAGAGCAGCTGAAAGCTAGGCCTCTTGCACCAAGCATGAATACAAAGGAAATGTTTTTGAAGGAAACAAAAGGAGCTACTCCAGTGAACACATGAATGATAAGAAAGCAAAATAGCCTTATTGGCGGTGATACGGAAAAAGTTTCAGTGGTCTGGGTAGAAGATCAAACCAGCCACGTTCCCTTAAGCCAAAGCTTAATCCAATCCAGTGCAAGGCTGTAACTCTCTTTAACTCTGAAAGCTATAAGAAGCTGCCAAAGAAAAGTTTGAAGTTAGCAGAGGTTAGTTCATGAGGTTTAAGGAAAGAAGCCATCTCCATAATATAAAAATGCAAGATGAAGCAGCAAGTTATCCAGAAGATCTACCTAAGATCATTGATGAAGGTGACTACACTAAACAACGGATTTTCATGGTAGATGAAACAGCCTTCTATTGGAAGAAGATGCCATCTAGGTCCTTCATAACTACAGAAGTCAATGCCTGTCCTCAAAGCTTCAAAGGACAACACTGACTCTTGTCAGAGGCTAATGCAGTTGGTGACTAAGTTGAAGTCAATGCTCATTTACTATTCTGAAAATCCAAGGGCCACTGAGAATTATGCCAAAATCTACTCTGCCTGTGCTCTAGAAATGGAAAAACAAAGCCTGGAGGACAGTACATCTGTTTATAGCATGGTTTACTGAATATCTCAAGCCCACTGTTGAGCCCTACTGCTCAAAAGATTCCATTCAAAATATTGCTACTGAATGACAATGCACTCGTGGTCGCCTGAGAGCCATCCATGATGGAGATACACAGGTAGATTAACATGTTCATGCCTGGGTAACATCCACTCTGCAGCCCAAGGATCAAGGAATAATTTTGACTACAAGCCTTATTATTTAAGAAACATATTTTATAAGGCTATAGCTGCCACAGACAGTGATTCCTCTGATGGATCTTAACAAATTAAATTGAAAACCTGGAAAGGATTCACCATTCTAGATGCCACTGCAGACATTCATTATCCAGGCACAGGGTCTCATGCCTATAATCCCAGCAACTGGAGAGGATAAGGTGGGAGGATCACTGGAGGCCAGGAGTTTGAGACTAGCCTGCATAACATAGCAAGATCCTATCTCTACAAAAATTTTTAAAAATTAGTGGGGCATGGAGGCAGGGCATAGAGGCACACATCTGTAGTCCCAGCTACTCGGAAGGCTGAGGCAGGAGGACTGCTTGAGACCAAGGTTCAAGGCTGCAGTGAGCTATGACTGCCACTGCACTCCAGCCTGAGTAACAGAATAAGACCCAGTCTCTAAAAAAAATTTTTTTAAATGTTTTAATTAAAAAAAAATTCATGAGAGGAGATCAAAATATCAATATTAAGAAGAGTTTGGAAGAAGCTGATTCCAACCCTCATGGATGACTTAGAGGGATTTAAGACTTCAGTGGAGGAAGTAACTGCAGATGTGGTAGAAGTGGCAAGATAACTAGAATTAGAAGTAGAGCCTGAAGATGTGACTGATTTGCTACAATCTCATATGATAAAACTTAAAAGGATGAGTTGTTTCTAATGGATGAGCAAAAAGCAGGTTTTTTGTTTTGTTTCTTTTTACTTAGGGTGGCTATATAAGAAAGTGGTTTCTTGAGATGGAATCTGTGAACATTGTTGAAATGACAACAAAGGATTTCAAATGTTCTATTAACTTAGTTGATAAAGTAACAGAGTTAGAGAGGATTGACTCCAATTTTGAAAGAAATTCTACTGTGAGCAAAATGCCATCAAACATACTACGAGAAATTTTTCGTGAAAGGAATGGTCAATCAATGCAACAAACTTCACTGTTGTCTTAGTTTAAGAAATTGCCACAACCACTCCAACCTTCAGCCACCACCACCGTGACCAGTCACACCCATCAACATCGAGACAAGAACCTTCACCAGCAAAAATGTCATGACTGTCAGATGACTATTGGCATTTTTTAGCAATAAAGTATTTTTTAATTAAAGTATGTATATTATTTAAGACATAATGATATTTTTAAAGACAAATATACTTAATAGACAAGTATAGTATAAACACAGCTTTCATATGTATTGGGAAACAAGGCCGGGCGCGGTGGCTCACGCCTGTAATCCTAGCACTCTGGGAGGCCGAGGCGGGTGGATCGCTCAAGGTCAGGAGTTCGAAACCAGCCTGAGCAAGAGTGAGACCCCGTCTCTACCAAAAATACAAAGAAATTAATTGGCCAACTAAAAAATATATATACAAAAATTAGCCAGGCATGGTGGCACATGCCTGTAGTCCCAGCTACTCGAGAGGCTGAGGCAGGAGGATCCCTTGAGCCCAGGAGTTTGAGGTTGCTGTGAGCTAGGCTGACGCCACAGCACTCTAGCCCAGGCAACAGAGTGAGACTCTGTCTCAAAAAAAAAAAAGTATTGGGAAACAAAAAAAAATTCCTGTGACTTGCTCTATTGGGGTATCTGCTTTATTGTAATGGCCTGGAACCAAACCGGAAATATCTCCAAGGTATCCCTGGTAAACTACTGGAATCCACATGGTATCTGAAAATTCCTGACAGCTACATCTTTAAAGCTCACCAAGCAAGTTCAAGTGAAATACATGAACTTTTGATGAGCTTCCTCTCTCCCACCCTCATCTGCTTAATATTTATGCCATTAACAGGAATATGGTTCAATGAGCAAAGTATGACTTTGTATGTAAGACAATAACATTTATTTTATAAACAGCTAGAATCTGTAATATTCACACTGGTGGAATGTACTCACCTGTAGAGGAGTTCGATATAACCACTTCTCTTTATCAACTTTAAGCTGCATACAGGCAAAGAGATCACAAACTGCAGGGAGGCCATAATGGTCTGGGGGAAAGTTATGTTCCTTCTGTAGGGGTGGATTAAGTAATACTCCCTGCAATAAAACCAAAAGGATGGGTTGCTTCATGACAACTAGGAGGCATGAGACCAACTTAACTCATCTTCCAAATAATATCTATAAAGAATAATGTAAATGTTGGCCACTCTCTCTAATAACCAAGAACAAAGGTGACAATTGTTATTTCTACCCCAAATCTTTTCCATAAAAAGCAGTAAAAGAGGCTGGGGTTCTTTCTTTCCTGCAGGTTGAGACTTGGGGCCTGGAAAATACACAAAAAATTCAAGTTGAACCATCAAAAATCCTATATTCTGTTGCTATCATGGCCTCAGAATTACTCTCAGCCAAATGTAGCATTTAACATATTTAAGGATCTGATCCATTTGCCAGGTTTCAGACTGTGAAAGTAAAACTCCAACCATGCTATATGATGTCTGTGCTTACCTGAGCCTTCTTTCGAAGTAGCCATTTGTCTTCTCCAGACAACAAATGACTGAGGTTTCCAATCTTCCTTCCTGGCAAGACCCAGTCAGCTGTGTTAAAGGGCCACCAGGAAGTGGTCATAGGGCTTTTATGCTTTTGCTTCCCAGCTCTGTCCTCAGTAGTAGGCACTTCCTTAGGACTTCCTTCTTTGCATGGAGGCCTGATGAGCCACTCTGACAAGGGACTGTTCCTTATGACTTGGAAGGAATCAGCAATTCTAGAAGGATCCATTGCCTTTGGTGCCTTAGCTTGTTCCATTACCTCTTTTCTGGAAGGACAGAGCCACGTGTTCAGGGAATCTTTATGCTTCTCAGGCGCAGGTTGGGATTCCACAGGTATCCCATTTTTATCCTTTCCCTCTTTCTTCAGAAGCCATTTACACAGAGCTTCCTTCTCACAATTCTCATCACACACACAGTCTGTAAAGCTCATGCAGGGCTCATTGGCTTTGCATACCTCCTCTACTTTATATGGTTCCTGATGGTTCTGGACAAGCCAATCCTCAGTAATCATGCTGGGAGGGGACGATTTCTTAGCTTCCAAATAATCATTCAGGCACTTCAGATTGCCCAGGTTTTCAATCTCCACACCTTTGGGCTGGTTGCCACTACAGTTGGTACAGGAGTCAGGCTTGACAAGCCAATCACTCACACTGTAGGACTGAAAAAAGATCTTAAACTTCTCACTGGTCTCACGGCTGCCATTCTCGAGCTTCTCCACCTTATGGGACTCCTGGGGAGTCACTAGCCAATCAGACAGGTCCATCTCATCTTGATCAGGAAGCTCTACATCTTCAACCTTTTCAATTTCAAGGGAGAAAGAACTGCTAGTAGAATTGCTATTACACTTTTGATAATTTGGTTTTTCAGGAACTTCTTGTTGCTGACTCTTGAGGAGCCAGTTTTCCAAGCCCTTTAGGTTGCCCCAGACATTACTGAAGAAATTGCAGGATCTAGCAGACGTCTACACAAGAAGCATACAATATTAGTTTGCCAGAACAATTATGACTGCTTTGGGATTCTGTCTACATATTTACTGTCTTGCCCAGTGTTTCTGAAGTTGAGCACACAAAACCAAGAGGCAAGGGATTTGTGTTTAGATATAAAAATATATATTATGACTATATAAATAATTTTATTTTCTGTAGTTTTAAAAAATGCTTAAAAATATTAAAGGCAAACTAAAAGAAAGTATTTCTAGCATATTTGATAGAAAAAAGGCGAGTATATATCTTTATGAAAAAGAACACAAAAATGGGCAAAGGATATGATCAACCAAATCATCAAAAAAGCCTAATACACATGAAAATACTCAACATCCTTACTAATCAGAAGACACTCAAAACAAAAGCAAAATTGATATTGATATTCAGAGAGAAAAATTTGTAAATGACTGCCACTATTAGAGAGGTTTCAAGGAAGCAAGTACCGTAAATACTCTAATGGTGGGAACATACACTGTTACCAACTTCCTAGAAAGCCAAATTGTCAATACATATCAAAAGTCTTAAAAGAATATGCAGAACTGTAATCTAGTAATGCAATTTCTAGAAGTTTACTCCTAAGGAACTAATAAAGAATACACACAAATAATTAGCTCCTGGATGTTTAGGGGAAATTTTTTTATATCCAGAAAAACTGGAATTTAAGTTATAGCCAATCAATGAAATATTACATAGTATTAAAGATTTTACAGAAGAAATTAAATAACAGAGAAATATATTTATGCTATATTGGTGAAAAAATCTACTTACCGAAACAAGACTTATAGAATGATTTTTTTAAAGTATATGTATGCATAGAAAAATGAAGTATATAAACAAAAAATGTTAGTATTTGTCTCTTTGTGTTGGGATTTGGGCATTTTATAAATATATATTTATTTCCTAAACTTTCTGTCTATGGTGAAGAGATGTCACTATTATAATTAAAAAATATGTTTCCACACTACAACTAAAAACTAAACAAACACACATACCACTGGCTAATAACCCAATCTACTACTACATCTACCTCAAAAACAATAAAGGTAGCAACACACCTGCGTATTCTCCAAGGTGTGCTTTTGGGTGAGCCAGTCCTGGGGGTTGATGCTGGGTAGGTAAGGAGCTGGATGACCATTTGAAGGTTTACTTCCAAGGAGCCATTTATTGAGAGGGACAGTTGTGATGCTGGGTGCTGACTTCTGTTAATCACACAATACTTTGCTGTTTAACAAGGCAATGTCAAATGCAGTAGAAAGTTCACCAGAAAAACAGAAGACCCAGGCTCTTTAATCTTGTCTTGCCACTCACTCTGGGCAAGTCACATACCTTCCTAGAGCCTCAATTTTCACAATTATAAAACAAGGGGTATAGCTGATCTCTAGGATTCTTCTCAACTAAAGCACCTAGGAACCTTTATTCACATTGCCTTTAGAAATCAATAATCTCTGTGGTGTCAACATCATTATAGGGAAAAAAAGGAAGAAAGAAATCACCTCTACAAATTATAAAAGGAATCCCTAAGAGAGAACCAATACCAGTAAGATAGCTGATGGTTAATTTCCTATTTGAAATTACCACTGGTGGCTTTTTACAAATAAATAGTAGCCAAAAAAAAAAAAAAAGTGATTTAGTCAAAACCTAAAGGAAATATTGGTTACCAGAAACAGAATTGAAATTTTACCTGCTCTGGCATTGGAATACAGACTCTTTTCTCCAGGAAGGGCCCAATATTTGATGAACTAGCATGAGCCATCAGGTGCTCAGGAATTTGCTATAAAATGAAGACAATTTAATCATGTTATTTATGCTGTGCTTCCATACTGAAAAATTAAATTATAATTCCTAAATTTTAAAAGTATTAATCAAAGCATCACCATTTCACTAGAATAAATATTGCTCATACTAAATTCAATGACCTACAAAGTAGTTATCAAATCTGAGAGTACTTTACTACATAGCTGTCATCATATTAGAAATCTTTACCAGAATTGGTAGTAGTAGTATTTTTAATGAGACCCAAATGAGACCATGTTTGGTTCTTTATTAACCATTTCAGTACCAGCGTCGACTATAGTCATCAGCCACAGATGAATGCGCACAGCCCAGCGTTGACTATAGTCAACAGCCACAGATGAACGGGAGCATCGACTTTAGCCAACAGCCATGATATGAAGGTGCACAGCCGAGCGTCGACTTTAGTCGACAGCCTAAAGCTTTTGCTCCATTCAGATAATAAGTTACTACGAATCTGTGACCTTTTAACAAGTCCTTAGTAGGAGTTATTATAGTTATTTTCCTAAAGCTGCCTGTAAAGTAAAACAAGCTTTCAGTGCTTTAAAGCTTTCCTCATCACACAAGAGCAAAACAGATTTGTCGTCAATGCACAGCACAAACTATCGTGCGGACTATGAGTGCCGGCTGTGGGCAAGGTTTCGTGGCCAGTGAGCGCGGTACCGAAGTGGTTAAAGACCATTCAAGCCATAAATTTTTCAAGAACTGTCAAAAGCATTTAGATAGCATACAAGATAAATTCCAAAGACTATCGTTGAGTCAATACTATATACCAAGAACCAGCAGCCTAATGGTCTATCAACTTGTTCTATTAGAACATGAAATTTATGAAGCTAACCAAAGAAAGCCACTAAATTCACAGTAAAAATGTAATTCCTTTTTAAAAGACTATCCGTGAAGCCACAGACTTGAGAAGTTTCCTATGAAGCATGTGAGATCAAGATTACTCACAATGGTCTTGAGGGACCCGAACGTGGTGATGGTCTGGCGCAGAGCAGTTGTGTCTGCCTCAAAGAGCAGGACAGTTGAATCTTCTGGCTTAAGGGTCAAACTGCCCAGTCTAGGAAAAAAGCAAATTTGGCTTTTCTTAAGGAATATCTGTTTCAACTTCATCGAAAACAAAAGCCAAATTGTGAGTAATTTTAAACAATTGCACTTCTGTAAGCAACTCAACCAAAGATAGATGGCTGAATCATATATCAGCTAGTATAATATTAAATATATAAAGCAGAATGATCTTACCACAGCAACAGAGAAGTCAAGTTAAATACAACACATGCAATGAGTTACAAAACTGACTTTCTTTTTTTATACCAAACTCAAAGAGTCAAAAGTCAAAACAAGGAAAAAAGGGTCTTTACCTCTCCAGGCACACAGAGACTTGATTGGCTAGATCTTTGTTTTGGGTACACTCCAGTTGATGAATAAGACAATTGAACTGGCCCAACAACTAAAAGAAAAATGAAACCATCTAGCCACAATGATACCAAATGCACCAGGTATATCCAAGTTAACAAACAGCACCTGAGATTAAACTTTTATCTGATCCATATTAACACTGTATTATAAGGAAGCAGAAACCATGCTCAAACCAATTCTAGCCATGCAGCCACCTTACCCAGTAGAGTTGTTGGGCCTGCTGCTGAAGTGTCTCCTCTTTAAGCTGATAGATGAGGTCTACCTGTTCATACAGCCACACTTCACGGCTTCGAAGGCATTCCAGGTGACGGCTTATGCAACTGTGAATCTGCGCTTTGACCTAAGAAGCACATACATGTTATAAGCCCAAAGAAAAGAATGACGTTTCCCACAGAATAGTAAGGTTCTTAAACTTTTGGGGATCACAAATCCTTCTAATTATTCAACTGTGTCTATAAAGTATCTCCCCAGAAAAATGCATATACTCAAAATTTTGTCTATAATTTCAGGGCTTAGTGTCCCAAAGCCCATCCACGAACCTACTAAAGCCCTATGGACTCCAGTTTAAGAATCAGAGCCATAAAGGCAAACCTAAGCTCTAAAATCCTCCTTCAATTCCCCTCCTTCTAAGAGGATTAGGTTCAATCTGGGTATCCTAAAATAATCAAGAGAAAATACAAGGATGTACCAGGAGATATTGATCCCCCTCAATTTTCTATACAGTTTTCAAATCTATGACTTTACAAGTTTATCAGCAGAATAAGACAGAGTATTAACTTAATAACTAGCTAGGCTTTATCTCTATTCCTGCTCCACAGAATGAGCAGTCCATTTATAGGAGGCCAATTTAATAAAGAGATGTGCAACCACAGGTCAATAGCTAGAAGACCATTAGGGTAGATGATTTAAGTAAAATTATAAACTAAATGTTTCTAGAAGCATAAACATGATGCAAATGGTGGCTAAATACAAAAATTCCAAGGAAAAAAGTCAAAACAAGCTATAAATTATTCATGAGAATCCACATAAGAAACTATTTTTTCTATGTAGTCATTGTGTTTCAAAGTCATGTAATACTTGGTCAGTCTATGCGCTCACCAACAAAATGCTATTGGAACTAACTACAGATTTTATCCTGGCTTACCCTAACAGATAAAGTCATTTCACAGAACCATGCCACTAACAGGTTAAAAGATGATGGGAGCATACTGATGTACCATACTTTATGCATCAAGGGGATGCAGCTGAGCAGTATACCACTCACTCATTTTATCGTTTTTACTGAGGACAGTGCCTGGCACCAGAACCACACAGAGTTGCAATCAAAAATGCATGCTGAACAGAATTCTCTAGAATGGTACAGGATTTTCTAGATTCTTCTGGCATCTGCCTTATTTCCCAATGGGCTCAAAGGCACCAACATATCAGGCAACTGACTGGGATTAAGTAGACCATGGAGGGATAGGGTGAAACATGCAGTTCGCACTGAGAGGCCAAGTCTTGGCCATGCTCAAACCAGCCCTGTGCTAAGAGTCCTGACAAGGGAAGAGAAAAGCATATGTCACACCTCTCGCAAGTTATCTTTGATTTGCTGTTCAGCCCGTAGAACTCCACCAATAGCAAGCTCCAAGTCCCTCCGTGCATCACTACACCTCAAAAGGGGTCCTCTATTACTGGAGCAGCCACTCTGGTCCTGTGAGGTATTCATTCTGCTCATTGTTCCTTTAAAAGAAAAAAAAAAAAAAAATATATATATATATATATATATATATATAAATAGCACCATAATTACAACCAAAACCACTTTCAATCATCCCTCAAATGATCATTCTAACCAGCTCCCATTACAAACTACTTAGATTACTTCTAACACAGGACCTGGCACATAAGATATTCTTAATGAATATTGCCACCTTCCTTCCCCTGACCCCACTGTTCCTGCCATAAAATTTTACCTGTGAACAAATATTTCTGAATAAATACACTAATTGTCCTGCACCAATAGGGCATATAATCTCCAAAAAAGTTAGAAGAATGTTAGAATGTCAGTTTCTATTTATAACACATAAAGTCATATGGGGTGTGTGTTCTTCTTTGCAGATTTAGAGATGAAAACTAAAATGTATGGAAGGACTCACAATCACTCTGAAAATAAGCTGCAAACCAGTAATTTGATACAGAATTTAGAACACTATTTGTTTAGAACTGGAATTTGCCTAAATTTATTAGGAAGATGTAATTTTAAATTTCCTATTTTTAGGTGGATTTTTTTTAATTTAGGAAGAATGTAAGAATGACTTCACAGCTAGGAAGCTCTCAAAAATATATATCTGACAAAATAATTTCATATGATTCTGACATAAAGGAGATACAGAAATTGGTGTGGGTAAATACAGAGGGTTCTCTAATAAGCTCAGATGTAGAGAGAGAAGATATAGAAGGGGAAAGAACAGCACATAATGGCATAATGAGACTGGAACAGAAGAATATCAGCAAAGCAATTAAGTAAAGCTTGACTAAAGCCACTGGAAAAACAATTTGATGTCTCTCTTGTATAGATCTAGAATCAAGAGATGGTTTCTGAACATTTAGAAATAGATAGCAGTGATCACTGTAGCCCAGCAGGGGTTCACTAACCCCTGTGATACCAAAGTTATTTCCTTTTGGATAGTTTCACTAAACTGGCCAGTCAAGATAATGGCAGAGACAATGTATCTGGACAACAGGAAGACTTGTGGCAAGGTTGTATGCTACCTTTGTGAACAAAGTAAATATGAGATAAATAGAAGTCCAACTAAATTGAATTAAGATTCGTTTTTACAAAGTACTCAAAGGATAATGGACTAACAATAGTCTGTACAGTTTTTAGAAGCATGTCCCTGTTTTCCCTAATTACTTGGATGAAAACATAGAAGGCAGACACTAAAGTTCGAGATAACATGGGCCTGTGATGGAAACAGATTCCAAAACAACACACCACCGTGGTTAAATCTTATAAAACAAAATGTCAATTTTGTGCACTTGAATGGGGGAGGGCAAGGAAGAGAATAAATTTGTTTTAAAGCATGGAGATCTTGAACTGAAAGAAAACTTTATATGGATTAGCAGTTTGCTAGATTTGAGGGTAAAATAACTTGCATGTTTATTTGAGTACATTTATTAAAAGTATAGTGTTTGTCACAGGACTAGCCTGTTCTATGTTTATTAGACTAAATTTAAAATTTATTTCTGAGTAACACACTTTAGAGGAGGGCATTTAGAAAAGGGAAAGAGGCCCCAAAACCTTGAAAAAAAGTTCTGTAGGAAGGAAGTCTGTTTAGCCTAGATAAGAGACATCTCTAGAACATGGTTACTATTCTCAAATATTTGAAGACTTGTCAACTAAAAGAATTAGATTTGTTCAGAATAGCCCCAAGGGGGGAAAAGATTAATGGGAGATATTTTAGCCAATATATGAAAGAAATTCCTAATAGTCCTGGAAGCAATGACCTTCTCAGAGAAGCCAGCTTTAGGCTGAATAGTAGCCTACCCAGTGTAGGGTCCTCCAAATGGCTCACCGCCCATTTAAGACAAAGGGAACTTTGACAGGCCTTGACTGCATCTTTAAGACTAATTTTAGGGCTAGGTGCCTAGCAGAAAGCTGGATAGGGCAAAAGCAGTGTGAGTCCCACTCTCAGAAACAAAACAGTGGGAGAAGAAGCAGGCCAACAGGCATTCTTTCCATTGTCTCAGCAAGATTCAGATTCAGGAACTACAAAGTTCCTACAAGAAACAGAAGGATTCAGGAAATTTCCTAACTTCCCCTTGTTAATTTTGTTATCAGTCTGTTTCCCCATAATGATCTATGAAACTGAAGGGCTGCCTTAATTGGATTTGACAGAAGTCACTGTGGAAATTTTTTCTAACCCTGTAAACACCAGCTGTAGTTACCCTGCTGACCCTGCATGGGTGAAATACTGGCTCAGATTTGTAGAGCTAGAGTGTCACCTTATTACCACAAGTTGCTTCACTTTGCACTTCAGTCAGTCATGCAAGGCATGTTTAGCTGTCTTTCAAATGTACTAACCAACCTCCTTCACCTGTGCCGAATCTCCCATTCTTAGGCCCTCACCATTTGTGTGGAATGCTCCAATGCCTGATACAGTGTAAAATTACATCAATAAAATAAAATTAAAATGTTGCTTCATAATGTCAAAAACCTAGAACTCCTGAACACACAGGAGACAAATGCAAATGCATACAGCGCTAACTGTATTACTAGATCCCTAAACCAGGTCTTACCAATCCAATCACAAATACTGCACAATACCTAATAAGAGCAGAATATGGCAAAAGTATACACAATGGTTTTTCCCCGTATCAGCTATACACAGACTGTAGGATGATACTAAAAAGTTACAAAACTTTTTTTCTACATACTGTTATCACATTTTTTCCAAATTAAAACAAGTGTTACCCTTCAGTCATCTTTAGAACCAAATGGGTGAATTCAAATCACAATGAGTTGAAGCCTGAGCCAGCTTCATGAAATGTCACATCTAAAGAGATTTTATGAGGTAACTAGTTCACATGGCCATTTTCAAAAATAACTCACCATTTGTTTCAGGTGACCCCTGAGCTAGTAACTTAACCTCTCTGGGCCTCAACTTCCTCTGGAAAAAGGGAGTCAATAATAGTAGTTAGAGGAGGCTGCAGTGAGGTTAAAGTGAGACATTATCTGCCTATAAGCACTTAACCAGCCCCTGCAAACTGTAAGCACTCCATGTTACTTTTTAACATTGCAGTTATTGTTAGTGGGTTTAGTTAATGGAACCTCCACCACCTTTGGAGTATAGAAAGCAGGCTAAAGCTGGAAGACTTTGAAGTGAGCAGGCCCTGACTTAGAATCCTTTAGCCACCCATCAGGGATATGACCTTGGATCCTCTGACCTTTTAGAACCTAACTTCCTAATTCATAAATGAAGATAACAATGCAGACTCACAGACTTAGGGGTAAGGAGGTGGTGCTTCTTTAATAAATACTAGCTCCCCATCTAGTCTTTCACTATACAACATAGAAAACGCAAATATTTTTTACTCCAAAACTCAATGGTCTAAACCCTCTAATATATACCAAGCACACATACCTTTGACTGTTTTTCTAAACCCATAAAAAGACTGGACCAGAGCCCAGAATTTGAGGTTGCAGTAGGCTATGATAATACCACTGCACTCCAGCTTAGGTGCCAGAGATTTGTAGAATTTGTCTCTTAAAAAAAAAAAAAAAGGCCAGGCGTGGTGGCTCACGCCTGTAATCCTAGCACTCTGGAAGGCTGAGGCGGGTGGATCGCTCAAGGTCAGGAGTTCGAAACCAGCCTGAGCAAGAGCGAGACCCAGTCTCTACTAAAAAATTGAAAGAAATTAATTGGCCAACTAAAAATATATAGAAAAAATTAGCCGGGCATGGTGGTGCATGCCTGTAGTCCCAGCTACTCGGGAGGCTGAGGCAGAAGGATCACTTGAGCCCAGGAGTTGGGAGGTTGCTGTGAGCTAGGCTGACACCACGGCACTCTAGCCCAGGCAACCAAGTGAGACTCTATCTCAAAAAAAAAAAGACTAGTCCAAATTAGCTCTAATTCTAAAATTCAAATCAGTAAAAGATTACCAAAAATGTCTTTTTATCTTTACCATTATAATCCAAACTACTGCCCTACCACCTTCAAAAGAGGATTGCCTTAGATGTTTATTTTTTTGAGACAAAGTTAAAAGTTTAAGGCCAGGCGGTGGTGTGATATAATCCTAGCACTCTGGGAGGCAGAGGCAGGAGGACTAATTGAGCTCAGGAGTTCAAGACCAGCCTGATCAAGAGTGGGACCCCGTCTCTACTAAAAATAAAAAAATTAGCTGGTCATCATGGCACGTGCGCCTGTAATCCCAGGTACTCAGGGGGCTGAAGTAGGAGGATCCCTTGAGCCCAGGAGTTGGAGGTTGCAGTGAGCTATGGATGATGCCACTGCACTCTACCCAGGGCAACAGAGTGAGACTCTGACTCAGAAAAAATAAAATAAAAAAGGAAAAGTTTAAGTGCTTTCTAAAACTTACCTGCTTCTAGGATCCCTGTCCTAAATTGGGGGTGGGGGGTGGTGATAGGAGGGGAAGAGAAACACACTCTCTTCAAACAAATAATAGAACTTGGGGTTTCCTTAAAGATGAATTCTACAAACCATATACTCCATTCTCACACAATGCTTTGTACCAATCTAGTTAAGTCCAAAGATCATGAGACAGGAATTGAGCAACTAACCACAAATGAAGCTAAGTCATTATCTTACAGTTTAACCATAAAATTTCCAAAGAGCTATAACTCTCTTGTGACCTACACAAACCACAATTTTAAGTTCAAAAAACCTTAGGCACCTCTTTAGTATACCACTCTCATTTTATAGATGAAGCCACAAAGGCCCAGATAGTTTAACTGACCCATTTAAGGGTCACAGCCATAAAGGGCAAGATTTGGGTTTAGAACTATGGTTCCAAAGGTCTAATCCTGGGTTCTCTCCCCCAGACAGGTTTGTTCTTCCTTTAGCGTGTATTATCACTCAAAAATTATTTTTATTTGCGAACACAAGAGAGTAAAATTAACATTCCAATGGGTTACCACTGAAATGACTTCCATTAAGATTTTCAGTCCATTTTTGGTCTGCCACTGCACTCCAGCTTGGGCAAAAAAACAAAGTATCTCTTTAAAAAAATGTTTTTCAGGCCAGGTGCAGTGGCTCTTGCCTGTAATCCTAGCACTCTGGGAAGCAGAGGAGGGTGGATTGTTTGAGCTCAGGAGTTACAGACCAGCCTTAGCAAAAGCAAGACCCCGTCTCTACTAAAAAAGCAAAAGAAATTAGCTGGACAACTTAAAATATATAGAAAAAATTAGCCGGGCATGGTGGTACATGCCTATAGCCCCAGTTACTTGGGAGGCTGAGGCAGGAGGATCGCCTGAGCCCAGGAGTTTGAGGTTGCTGTGAGCTAGGCTGACGCCAGGGCACTCTAGCCCAGGCAACAGAGTGAGACTCTGTCTCAAAAAAAAAAATTTTTTTTTCAGTCCATTTTCATAGTCCTTAATAAATTTTAACCACAATTGTTCAGAACATTCTGCCTTAGATAACACTAACAAAAATAAACAGTACCCCTGCATGTCATGAGGGGCTCAGAAAAATCAAAACACTGCCAAGTACTAGTGCAAATGGTTCTGATCCAACATCTGTATCACAGCTGCTCCAAGCTTCAACTGTCTGAATGAAAGCTCAGAGACTAGACCACCTGTAACCTCACCTTCCAGCTCTCACATTCTTTGCCACCTACCCTTCCTCCCCCAAAAGACCTCCCCTTTTTAGTTATTTTCTGGCATATAAGTCACTGCTAAAAGGCCAAGCCCAGACTCTATCCACAGGATGCATATGTGCTCTATGGATTACTAAAATCGAAATATACTGCCAATTTGATTATCTTTAAGGAGACAACTTACGTTAGGTCATTTGTACAAACTTGCAGTAAAAAATATATATATACATTAAAAAATAATATTTTACAATTTTACCTTGAGACATTTCTTCTTTACTTCACACTTTCTTCTAATGTCTGGATTTTATTTTAATCAAAAAAAAAAAAAGGCTGTATCAAGTAGTTTCTTTAATCCAGAACCTGGTTCTCTGCAATCTTTTTAAAACCACCCAAATAAACGTTAGTATCTCAAAAGAATTAAAATAAGGTCATTATAAATTCACTACGGATATTTTAAGAGTTCTTAACACTTCAGAACTCCCTACGCTCCGATTTGTCTACCTTTATTTACACGTAACTGTGAACAATCAATCCCAGCACACCAACTTTCCGAAGCAGTGACTGAAAACCGACCGCAAAACTCTACCATCTAATGGTAACATTAAGCAAGGGGGTTTCTAGTTCGAAAGCAACAGCGACGCATGCGACTCCCTGGCTTCCCAAACGCGCTCTCAGAGCGCAGAGGCCAGCAGCGCCGCGGCCTCACGAGCTCCGGAAGGCGCAGGCGCGTTCCAAACCCGCCGCGGGCGCACGGCCGCCGCGCAGCACGCATGCGCGCAGAACGGCCGCCGCCCCCCGCCCTCCTGGCGTTGGCTCCGCAAGGCAAGGCGGCCCCAACTGCTCCCCTTGCGGCCGCCGGGCTGCCGGAGGTACCTCGCACGCCCAGTCCCTGCCGCGCCGGCTGCCCGCGAGCGAGTGGCCGCTTTACCCGCGCCTTGGGTGCGGAAAGTGCCGAGCCCGGCCACGCCACGCCACGCCCGCGCGTCACGCGGCGGCCACCCGCGAGCCGGAGCTCGCGCCAGGAACGGGGCGGGAGGCTCCGCCCACAGGGGCCGCCCCCTGGGCGCCTAGGGTCGCCGCCGGCCTCTGGGCGGGGCCGCTCTGGCCTTCCAGTGGCTGCGGGCCGCTCAGGGCGAAGCCCTCTGAAAGCTAGCTAGAAGACTGCCAGAAGCTCTTCTCTCCCCATCTGTTCCACCCCCTCCGAGTCCCAAATCGTCGGGACGTCTTTGCTTTAAGGGTTGTGCTGCTAATCACTATAGAGAAATAACGAACTGTGGCACAAACTGTCAGAAAGCCTACTGAGTTATTATTGGAATGTCCTTGCCACCAGGTCATGAATCCTGAGATAGATTACCACTGTCAGGCCAACTGAGATTCAGCCCTATTCTTCAGGCTCTCAGACAACCCTTCCCATCTGTGACATATCTCTACCTGTACCCTCACGTCTGTGTCTGTCTCTCTTTCACTCAGATCCTCAGTCCAGTGCTGCCTTTAATACCTCAGGGATGCTGTTCATCCAACAGATGTTGACTGAGCACCTACCAGATGCCACGCACAACTCTAGGTGCTGGGAATACAATGAACATGACAGCCCTACCTAGAGAAACAGCAGTTAAGAGCATGTACTCTGGAACTTGACCATGTGGGTGCAAAACCTGGCTCCACCACTTAGAAGCTATACAATGTTAGGCAAGCCAATTAACCAATCCGTTCCTTGGTTTCCCCACCTGTAAAAGAGGGATGATAATGGACCCAACTCAATGAAATTATATGAATTAATATATGTAAAATGTTTAGGACAGTGCCTGGCACATAGTATAATACTACCTTTCTGATGACTGTCATGTGCAAGGTACTTCTAGTTTTCCCTTTCCTCCAAGATAATCCTCATAGCCTGCGTATCTAATCAAGCCAGAAAATGAAATCTAGACATTGTCATTCCATTCCCTTTTAGTCAATTTCTTGAATGTAAAATACATGCTCTTATCTACTGTGTTTCCCCAAAAATAAGACAGGGTCTTATATTTATTTTTCCTCAAGAAGACACCCTAGGGCTTATTTTCAGGGATGTGTTTTTTTTTTAAGTACGGTACAAACAATCTACATTTATTCAAATATAGTTAAGTCGTCTTCTTCTGGAACATCATCATAACTCTCCAAATCCCGAATTCCATCCTGAATTTCTTGCGACTCTATTTCCTTTAGAACCATTGGCCCCAATCTCTCATGTTGAGCAATAGAGCTCTCATGGAGCAGATGAGAAGGGCTGCTCGTCTTCTTTACTGCTCCACTGCGAAATGCATGGGTTGTGCAGATGCGCTGCATAGCCACGCCCATCACTAGGTCTTATTTTCAGGGTAGGGCTGATATTGCGCAAATGCTTAGAAATCCTGCTAGGGCTTATTTTATGGGTAGGTCTTATTTTCAGGCAAACATGGTACATATATAAAGCTATGTTTGTAAATAGTAAGAGTAAAGCAAAACCACATGAGAAAAACCAAAGGTAACACTAAGAGCCATCACCCTGTAACATCCCTCAGATTTCAGATGAACAGAGTTTGTAGAGGTGCCTGCTTTGTCTGTGATGCACACAGTTTCTGGGATCCCAATTCAGACACACATTATCAAAAATAATAAAATTTCTAATTCCAAATATCCTCCTTGGATAACACATTTTGTGAAGATGCAAAGAAAACTAGACATACATCTGAATGACAAAAACTAAAATTGTATGGTCTTTTGTACCTTACATCAATGGCTAAAAATGGACTCAGTCTATTAAAATATAACTGATGTTAAGAACTCTCATCTTGGCCAGGTGCAGCAGCTCACACCTGTAATCCTAGCACTTTGGATTGAGTGGGAGAATCACTTGAGGTAGGAGAGATGGGAGAGAAGCTGAGGTGGGAGAATCACTTGAGGCTAGGAGTTTTGAGACCAGCCTGAGCAAGAGTAAGACTCTGTCTCTACAGAAAATGGAAAATTTAGCTGGGCATGATGGCACGCACCTGTAGTCCCGCTTACTTGGGAGGCTGAGGCAGGAGGATCCCTTGAACCCAGGAGTTTGAGGTTGCAGTGAACTATGATGACACCACCACACTCTAGCCTGGGTGACAGAGCAAGACCCTGTCTCAAAAAATAAATAAATTAAATAAAATAACTTTCATCACTATTTTATGTGCCCCTATAAAATGATCACAATGTAAATACAGAAGAAACTTTGTTGGCCATCACCTACTTAAGTCTCTATTCCCTTTATAAAAGACCCTGAACAACCCACAAGCACACTAAAGACCCCAGCTACTCCCTCACTTAAATTTTCACTGTGTTACACACTTACTGAAAGTCACTTGTGGTTTTGTCAAGCAGGCTTATACAAGCTTTTGTTGTTACTTATTAATGTAATTAAATATAAACATAAGTGGTGGGGAAAAAAAGAAAATAAATAAATATAAACGTAAAAAGACTGGGAAGGAAAAAAATCATAAAAAATCTAAAAGTCTGTATTAATTCAAGAAGGTTTTTCAGAGGAGAAAAATGTTTCTAGCCACAACTATATTTCTGCTTTTTTTTTAAACAAGACAAAACTGGCAAGGGTGTAACCAACTGAAATTATGAATCCAGGACAGGCACTGAGATAGCGTCTTTCCTGCTGCCAAAACCACAAAGCTCAGCTTCAGGGATTCACAAACAGCAGCAGGTTTGTGAATTAAAGGGGAAACATTTACTATATTTACAGCCAACTCTGGATTTTTTCCTCAGACTCTGCAGTGCCACAGAAATTCCAACTGAAATCAACAGAAGTTTGGTAGGCTTTCAGAACTGGGGCCCTGCTCTATCTTCAACCTGAAACTTCTTGCCATAATATAGTCAAGGATGGGAAAACATGTTACTTATCTACCATCATAGTAATAATGCCATTTCATCTCTGATTTTACATGGTAAACATTTTGTGATTATCCCCATAGAAGCAAACAAGTGATAAAATGTTTTCCCTGCTCTAAAGCCTGAGGGACCAATATTGCCAAAATAAATATCAAAATAGGCCCAGAGGGGTGGGTTATGCCTATAATCCCAGCACTTTGGGAGGCTGAGACAGGAGGATCATTTGAGGCCAGGAGTTTGAGACCAGCCTGAGCAACACAGCACGACCTCATCTCTACAAAAAATAGAAAAATTAGTGGGGTGTGATAGTGTGCACCTATAGTCCCAGCTACTTGGGAAGTTGAAGCAGGAGGATTGCTTTAGCCCAGGAGTTTGAGGTTGCTGTGAGCTATGATGACACTACTACACTCCAGCCCAGATGACAGAGTGAGACACTGCCTCAAAAAAAAACCAAAAAAACTCAAAATATACCCGAGATTATAGTTATTTGAAAAGCTGTAATTGTCTAAGTATTAAAAGACTTAACTTCTTCCCTGTAACCAAATTGGCGAACAAACATAACCTTTTAACCTGTTTTGGCCAGCTGAACCGAATTGCCAATGTTTATAGAGTACTCAGGTAATGCTGGATAAGAGAAATATTAAGCCACAAAAGGGTCCCCAAACACACTCCTAGTACCAAAGAGGAAAACCTTGAATCCATGGCATAATCAAGCCAAGCAAAATCAGGGATGACAACTTGGGATAAGAATGGCTGAGAGTATAGAATGAATCATTCGTATCAGAAGTTAAGTAAAAAGCACACCCTCAAAATAGTTATTTCATTTACTTGCCAGTGAGTCTTTCTAATTCAAAGAGTGTATATGACATGTGAGGGTTTGAAGTATTGTAGGCTTGACTATAAGCTTATGAATGATGACTGCAATGTTATGACTTAATTACCAAAGAAGATAAGCTGAGAAAGATGATATAGCAGCTCCTCTGACAAACAGAGAGATAGTATTAACACTACTGGCCAGAGCAAAAGTGGTCAACTTGGCCCCCACTCCAGCCTAGACCTCCACACTGTTCACATGGGTTCTGTGTGGAAGCAATGTATCCAGACATGTCTATAATGAAAACAAGGCAAAATAAAACCCTTGGACACAAATTTTTTTAAAAGCTACAAAGTAGCAGGAAGAGTAATAAATATTTGATGGGCATCTATAGTTCTCTCATAAAACTGAACCCAATGCATACATATTGGTTGGTCCATTATTAGTCACTTTATTTAGGCTTGCCTTTCGCAACCTAACCAGCATGTGAACGAACGGAGGCACTGAATTCACTGATTTCAGTATGCTTCAGAAAGTGCTCTCCAAGCCAGCAGCAATTCCATTGTATATCCTGAATAGTGACAAGTCTTCATTCTCGGAGACTGAGTATACTTTTTTGGCAAGAACCAATGATTACTATATGTAAAGCACTTAGAATAGTGCCTGACACATAGTAAGAGGTATATAGATATTCACTATTTTTATTACTTTTAGTCAGAGAATGGGATATAATAATAAAGATATTCTATTATGTAGTTCATCAATTTCATATGTCACCATCATCTCTCCAGGATTCCTACAGAAATCTCATGACTGCTGCCTTTTAGTCCCCTCTCTTCCCCTCCTCCCTACTTTTCTCCTGGCTGATCCTCTAGCACCCCAAGGATTCTTCTGCTTCAGGGCCTCTGCACTTTCTTCCAGATATTCTCATGCCCATGACTTCACTTCCTCCAGGTGTCTGCTCAAAGGTTATCTCCTAAGTGAGGCCATACCTCACCATCCTATATTTTAAGAAGTCTTCCCTCTGCTTCCCTTTAAATATGCTTTACTATTCTCCATGGTACTGACCACAATCTGACATGTAGAAACCCTTTATTTTCTGACTATCCTCAGAATACATACTAGAAGGTAAGTTCCACATGGGCAGGAACTTTGTCTTTTTGTTCACTGTTGTATAGTAGGTGTTCAATAATTATTTGTTGAATAAATGAATTCAGAAAATATTTACATCTATTCTACCATGTGCCAAGACTTTTTTTTTTTTAAACATTATCTTTTTTAGTCCTTAGAAACCTTTTTTTTTTTTTTTTTTTTTTAGAGATGGGGTCTCGCTCTTGGTCAGGCTGGTTTCGAACTCCTGACCTTGAGCTATCCACCCGCCTCGGCCTCCCAGAGTGCTAGAGTCCTTAGAAACCTTTAACATAGGTATTACCATCGCCATTTGAAAAAAACAAACAGTCTGGGCGAGGTGGCTTATACCTGTAATGCTAGCACTTTGGGAGGCCAAGGTAGGAGGACTGACTGCTTGAGCACAGGAGTTTGAAATTGTAGTAAGCTATGATGACACTGCACTCTAGCCTGGGCAACAGAGCGAGACTCTGTCTCAACAACAACAATAAAAACCCAAGCTTAACAAAGTTATATTACCTACAGTCACAAACTTCCAAGTAGAAGAGCCAAGAATTAACCCCAGATCTGAGTCTAAAGTCCCTTGCCACACCTTGTATGTTGAAAAGATTATTGAAGTATTAAGGTTTGATGTTTCATCCAACAAATATTTATTGAGTACCTAAACTGACACGTACTGTGATAGTCCCTGAGGATACAATGGTGAACTTGCCTTCTAGAGAATTCGTGTCATTGATTCACTAACAACTAAGCAGCAAAAAATACTAATTCTCTAGAATAAGAAACTAAAAGTCCACAGCAGCTGCAATGACTGGCTCTGAATGCCTTTCAGTATGCTAAAACTTACTATATGAGGGAAAATATTATAAAATACTAACTAAGAGGCTCTCAAATTGGGGGCGATATGTGTCAAGGTATCCTGTAGAGTTTCATGAAACCTCTACACAGGTTCCTGAGTTTCTAGCACAGAAAATGGGGGTGGGGAATACTGTGTAATTCTAAAGTATCTTTTCTCCCTTAAAGAAGCACATCTTCTTTTCCTTATATAGCTCAACTTGTTTTTCCACTTTTTCAGTACTTGTTTGCCCAAAGGTGGTAATATGAGACTTATTTAGATATAAACTATCATAAAACTTTATACAAATAGGATTTTCCCCTAGAGACCCAAGGACAAAGGCACCATTGGAGAAAGGAGAAAATGTAAGTAATGTTACTGTGCCAGACTTTACATATATTATCTCACTTACTTATCTGAAAAAATCTGCAAGCTAGCAAACCTTCAAAAGAGCAAACCCACTACATTTCCTTTGCCAAGGTAATAAATGAATCTCCCTCCACTGCATCATCAGGGTAAGTCTTCCTCAAAGGGTCTGATGTATTAATACTTTAAAGTTCAAAAATGTTACACTAGGATCCTAGTGCAGAAATGAGCCACTTATGACAATCTGTCCCATCCTTACCCCAATAAGTAACTCAAAAGTCCCTACAACCATATTTCCAAATTACCAGGTGAGCGGTGGAAAGCTAAGTCTATCCAAAAGGCAGTTACTATGGTGAACCTGACTCTGAATAGAAAGCAACACAAAAAGTCCTTGTAAAAAAAAAAAAAGCTCTGGCCTGGGGATCAAACTCCAGCACTCTGACTTCTGTCATTGCATTTCTGTCATTCTTGATCACATCATTCCTGTGTTATATCCCATGGCACCTAAGGCTATATGTTTACTGTTTTCTCACCACAAGAATTTAGTTCCATGAGAATAAGGTGTCCGTTTTTTTAATTCCTATCTCCTCAACTCCTTGAACATATGGGCACTGAGTAAATGATTGTTGGTGGAACGAGTCGATCAATGAGAGAGCGTCGCTCTTCTCATCTGTAAAACGGAGATAATCTAGGCACGGGATCGTGGGGAGAATTAAATGAGACGGCATGTGTTCGGCACATATAGGGCCAAAAAAGTCATTATCTTCTCTGCATTTCCACCTGACAGGCTAGAAAGGGACATGGTCTAGGCCTGTTATGAAAAACGGGCCCCGCCTCGCCACAGGGACCCAGGCAACAGGCGAGAGCGATTGGAAACTCGGAGTTGTCACACCCGAAGCTGGGGGAAGGCGGGCAGGCAGGAGGCGGCGACCCCGGGCCGGGCGTGACGAGAGCGAGGAGGAGGAAAGCACGGCCCGAGCCGCCGGCAGGCAGGAAGCGGGGCCCCGGGCCGGCGCGTGGAGGGAAGCGGAGGAGAGAACAGGCCTGGGCCCAGCTATGGAGGGTCGGAAGGGGAGGACAGCCCGGGCCCGGCGGGCCAGCGATCGTCGCGCTCCCACCCGGCCTGCGGCGTGAGAGCGGGAGGCGGTGTGCCCACCCTGGCCCGCACTCGCGTCCTTACCAGTTCCGAGCGCCTCTCCTGGCGATCCGAGAGGACCTTGGGTGGGCAGAGACAGGGCCCAGCACAAGCCTAGGGCACAAGGGCAGAGTTCTCGCGAGAACACAACCTTCCCCGCACGCTTCTCGCCACAAGTCTGACAGTCTCGCGAGATCGCTGCTCGAGACAGCCCAAAGCCCCTGACCGACCTCCAGAGGGCACACCCTCCCTCCCCGTCGGTGTCCTTTCCGATATCCCTCCGTGAATAAGTCAAATTAAATGATGAAGCAAACATTTTTTGCAGGCAGATTCTGTGCTGAGGACTATCCTAAGTGATTCTCTCACATTAAATGCCTCACGAGTTAGATATTATTCAGCTGGTAGGTTCAGATGCAAAAATAAATGTTAGAAGATACAAAGGGCCATATATTGATTGTATGCTTCCCCTTACATGCAGTACCCAGAGTAGTAAAATTCATAGAGACAGAAAGAATGGTGGATTCCAGGGGCTGGGGGACGAGGGGAGTGAGGAATTATTGTTTAATAGGTATAGAGTTTCAGTTTGGGATGATGGAAAGTTCTGGAGTCTGATGGTAGTAATAGAATGTACGACAA
The DNA here is from genome assembly GCA_008086735.1 of Cheirogaleus medius. NCBI lineage: Eukaryota > Metazoa > Chordata > Mammalia > Primates > Cheirogaleidae > Cheirogaleus > Cheirogaleus medius. The sequence continues at coordinate 2,282,371 of VBSM01003209.1, forward strand.
CGAATGTATTTCATGCTACAGAACTGTACACTTACAAAATGGTTTAAATGGTACATTATGTTATGTAAATTTTGCCAGAATTTTTTTTTTAAAAAAGGTGGAGTAAACAAATGAATGTGAGAGACCAGATTCTAATCCACATCACCGGACTCCAAAGAATAGGCTTGTTTGCACCCGTAATGTTCCACACCTTGTAGCCCACCACATAGTACCTCCCTTCACATTCTTCCCAGTATGGCATTAGCCGCGCTGGAGTTTTTTTACTTGTTTGTGACCAGATGTTAAAGGGGGACTCTTTCTGCCTCGGTTTGACAGAGGTCCCCCATACTCGGTGCCAATCGTTTCTCCACATTTCCCAGCAAAGGAAATGATCAGAGTAGAGTTTTATGTATCCCACCCAAGAGTGACTCCTACAAGGTGCTCAGCAGAAAACAACAGGAGACACAAAAGCTAAGAGAACAGCTGTGGCCTGTGTGAGGGGAGCTCTTGTGAGGAGGGGGACCCACAAAAGCCCCATGAGAAAGGCAGCCTCAGACACCACCTCCAGCGGGAGGAACCAAGACTCCACCATGCCCTTAACTCTTCTGTCCCCCATTCCCTCTCCAATTCAGATGTAGACCCTGGAATGAGAACTTACGTAACTGAAAGTGACCAAAACACTTTTTTGTTATCTGATGGTGACCACAAAAACTAAGGGACCTGCCTAGATTGCTCAACTGGCCCACATAGCATGTTTGAACAGATAGGGTTAGGGCACGGGGGAAAATAAAGCTCTTCATCAGTTGCCCATTGACTGTCCAATAGATGACTGTTTGCTTGTTTGTGAGCTGTCACGTACACACAGCTGACTCGAAGCCCTGGGATCTAATCTCTCTGGCTCACTGCTGTATCTCCAGACCCAGAGCACTGCCTAGCCCAGGTACTCAGTATGTACTGCTGATTGAACAAATGTTCTCTAACACAGACACTGTGAACAGAAAATGGATGTTGTCACTGTTTAAAGTCACTAAGTTTTGGGTGGTCTGTGTGCAGCAGTAGATAACTGATACTGAGGCCTTGCACCAGGCCATTCCCCAACAAGGCAGAGACCTGGGCTTTTAATTCCCTGTCAGGCTGCATGTGGCCTCAGGGGCCCTTCTTCAGGTTGTTCTGCTCTAACTTGCTCTGACCTCAGGCAAACACAGAGGAATGTGGGGACACAGCATAGAGGACACCTCTGAAGAAGAGGAGGAAAGGGTAAACATGAACACCTCAAAGAAAAGAAGGGATCTCATTTCATCTTGAAGGGACACTTAACTTTTTTCATTCTTCACCGGACAGCAGGACACAGGCAGCAGAGCACAGATATATCAAAAAAGGCAGAAGTGGCAGTGGTCCCCTGAGTAGGGGGACCTATTAGAGTGTAGGAAAAATAGTATAACTTTTATTCATATTTATTTTTTATCTCCCTTTTTAAACATTTGTATGCTTTATAATGTACCTTAAGTCAATGCATCATTTATAAATTAAAAGTATACATATATTCAAGTGTTTGCTCAAAAATTTTTTACTGATAAGTAGGGCTACACAACTATAGACTATTAGAAGCCATGGGAGAATGAGGCCAGGCCTGGGAGCCCTGGGCCCACTAGAAGAATATTACATTATCCATCCATTGACAACGCAGGTCTTTGCTGGGTTCTCCTTCTCCACCACGGTAAAGCTGCAGGTCTCCTGGTGGAAGATTTCCTCACACTTGTTTTCATCATATTTCACAGGTTTAGAAACACTGTCATTGAGACAAGATCAGGCTTGTTAGAAGCAACTCCTCCTCCAGGCTAGTGTTGTGCAGGAAGCAGCCTACACTCCATCTGGCTAGGATGCCCCTCACCAACTTAAGGGCACCCCTTGGCTGGAAGCCCCCAAGTGCTGTCTATACCATACAGTCATATAGACCACCCCTAACATTGGGCCTACATTCCATCCTGCACGCAGAGAAGGACAGCAGTAAGTTCTGGCAGGCCCAGGGGCAGGTCTGAGCTACTTTGTGGCCAGACATCTTGTTGCAGCCTGGCTCTTCTCATTCTCTCTATTCAAGAAATGGCCAGCAGTTTTGTTGCTAGAATATAGGAGGGAACAGTTGTCCCAGGCCTGGTGTGAAGGCCGGTAGGAAGATGAGCTGTTTCAACTAACAAGAGCAAAGGGTCATTCCAGGACAGGGGTTGTGTAGCCCAGGGAGAAGCTGATAAAAACCGGGGACAGCCTCCCAGGAAAAATCCACCTATATGTTCAGTGGTGCAAACAATTTTAGGGTTCATTGTCCCCTTGAGGACCATTCATAGGCCCCAGATTTATTTATTTATTTAGGAGACAGAGTCTCACTCTGTTGCCCTGGCTAGAGTACAGTGGTATCATCTTAGCTCACTGCAGCCTCACACTCCTGGGCTCAAGGCATCCTCCTGCCTCAGCCTCCCACATAGCTGGGACTACAGGCAGGCACCACCATGCCTGGCTAATGTTTCTGTTTTTAGTAGAGATGGGGTCTTGCTCTTGCTCAGGTTGATCTCAAACTCCTGAGAGCAAGCTATTCACCAGCCTCCCAGAGTGCTAGGATTACAGGTGTGAGTCACCATGCCCGGCTAGACCGCAGATTTAAATTGGCCCTGCCCATAGTACACACAGAAGCAGCCATTCCCAAAGCCCTTTGTGACTATGTTTCCTTCCAAAAGTAGCCCTTGACCTTTATTTTAACTAAAGAAGATATACCCGGCCGGGCGCGGTGGCTCACGCCTGTAATCCTAGCACTCTGGGAGGCC
>VBSM01003209.1:2285265-2304076 GCA_008086735.1 Cheirogaleus medius
AAAAAAAAAAGAAGATATACCCGTCAGTCCTTTTCCCAAAGCCATCCTCACCCAGTGTCATTCTTTTATCCTAACTACTTGGCTCCAGGACACCTGAATTTGCAGCCCTCTGTGGTACAAGGGGAGAGAATAACAAGAAACTCTGTTCATGGCCCGTGAGACTAAAGTGCTTGGCACTGAACAGAGGTGACCAGTTACAGGGTAAACTGTCAGGATCGTGGTCCTACGAACAGAAGCAAACACTGAATTGTGCCTTCAACACTACAACTTTGCTTTAAATCTTTTTGAGACCAAGGAGTGGTTAAGTTGTAGCATAGAAAAATATTTCAAAGAGTTTTAATGAGGTGAGGTAGTCCTAATGCTAGAATATAAAGTGGAAATATCAGACTACAAAATTGCAACATAAAGTTTGATATTTACTATGTAAAAGAAAAGAAAGGTATAGAAAAGAGACAGAAAGAAATTATGATAAAATGTTAACCATTATTATCTTTTGGCAGTTGGGATTATAAGAAAGTTTTTTCTTTTTTCCTATACTTTCCAATAGTTCTGTAATTAATATGTTTTACTTAGAAAATTAGGGAAAATGTAATTTAAAACTTTTAATGTTTAAAAATGGTTATTTGCTGGTGGAAATGTAAAATGGTGCAGCTGCTGTAGAAAACAGCTTGACAGTTCCTTAAAAGGTTAACAAAGAGTTACCATGTGACCCAGCAATTCTACTCCTACTTGTATACCCCAAAGGAATTGAAAGCAGGGACTTAAACATACTTGCATGCCAATGTTCATAGCAGCATTATTCACTATAGTCAAAAGATGGAAGCAACCCAAGTGTCCATGAACATATGAGTCGATAAGCAAAATGTGGTATAGCTATATCATGGAATATTATAAACTAGCCATTAAAAAGCAATGAAGTAGTGATACATGCTACAACATGGTTGAACCTTGAAAACACACTGAGTGAAATAAGCCAGACACAGAAAGACAAACATTGTGTGATTCTATTTATATGAAATATTTAAAGTAGGCAAATTCACAGAGACAGAAAGTAGATTAGAAGTTACCAGGGGCAGAAGGGAGGGAGAATGAAAATTATTGCTTAATGGATAGAGAGTTTCAGTTTAGGGTCATTAAAAAGTTTTGGAAATAGTGGTGATGTTTGCACAATATTGTGAATTTACTTAATGCCACTGAATCATACACTTAAAAATGATTAAATTGGCAAATGTTATGTAATATATATGTTACCACAATAAAAAATGTTCAAAAATAAAGTGATTGTTATTGAAAAGATATCAATTATTTTAGAAGTTTTTGGTAGGAAATGAAATTGTGTAACTCGCAGTCTGTGTGCAAGTACAAGTTGCTACCGCAAAGGGCGTATTACCAAATACTAATTTCAATTGAAACCAGACCTAGCTCTGCAGGCGGAGCAGTTAAAAGAGAGTAAGATGGGAAACCACAAACATCGGGCATCCAGGTGCCTGGAATCAGTGGCTGGGTGACCTTGGCCCCTGGCCCCAGTCAAGGAGCCAGCTTCAGGTTGGGCAGTGCAGAGGCCAGGATGTCCCCACGCCACTGCCCAGGAGCCAAGAGCCTCTTCACTGTCAGTGAGCACCTTGAGATTGGGGCAATGTCCCATAGAGGATGCAATGGGTCCAAAAAATTCTCCAGAGAAAGTTTGATCAAAATCTCTACTTTGCTATGGCAAAAGAAAAAACAAAATTATTAGGACAAACTTGGTAGGAGATGAGGCAGAAAGAAGGAGTTGATTCATTCCCCCATTGGGAGCAGTGTGCCAAATGGGATAGGCCACACGAAAGGGAAGAGGGAGAGGACACCTTGAGCCCTGATCAGGTGACAAGGACTGCCCCAGGCTCCAGGACACAGAACTGGCACAAAGAAGGCATCAAGTATTTGTTGGGATGGTGAATTTATGTGCAGAATTTCATTTAATTCTCATAGCCACCTGATTATCCCTATTACACGACGAGGAAACAAAGGCTAAGAGAGATCCAGAAACTTACTCAGAGTCACACAGCTAGTCTACAGGGGAATGGATATTCAGATTCAAGTTACTCTGACTCCAGTATTGAGGCTCTTCCAACGTCACTGCAAGGAGCAGCCCTTGTACTCTTTTCTACATTGGGTCCACGGGAATCTTAGAAGAGGGTCATATGGATGCAGCTGTGATGATTGCTGCACCAACAGGGTGAAGATGCCTAGCCCGGATGCCATGGATGTTTTGGCCACTTTGGAGGCACGCTCTGATGCGAAGGAAGAAAAGCTTCACCAGCCCTCAACCTGGCTGGGATACAATCACACTCCAGAGTGACATTGACACTTGATAACAAAGACAATGTCAAACTTCTAGAGCCACAAAATCAAGAGGCAGCTGTAATAGCCCGTGCTCTGGCCAGCGCAATACCCAGGAGCCTGCCGGACAGCCAGCCAACCTCCCGGTCCTATATGCCTCTTATTTCATTAAGCACTTAGCATGGGCCTGCTCCAAAAGTGTAGTTGAACTTTCCAGACACTTAAACTTCAAACTTCAGCAGGACTCGGGTGTTTTCATTTAAGTCAAGAGCTCCCTCCTCTACTCACTGGTGTTGTCATAAGGCTCTCTGAGGTACTTCTTAAAATTCAGAGTCCTTGGCTCCTCCCCTGCAGATTCTGATGGGTAGGTTCTAGGGTGGAGCCAGGAATCTGTATCTGCAAGCTTCCTGGATGAGTTTGGACCAGACAAGTTTGGGAAATGCTACATCACAGAAATGCTTCTGTCATCAAAGCCTCTCCTGTTCTTGCTAAACACTACAGGCCAAGGCTGACGTGAAGAAGTCAGATGGATTTGGGGCCCTGGGGGTGAGGTGGCTGAGGTGCACAGATATAGCTGTGGAAGAAACAGTTAAATTAGGACCACACTGCAGGTACTCCATGTTCTATCCACCAAAGTACTAGACCTCTGATGTCTAGAGCAACCCAGCAGAAAACATCTGTACAACCTTTGGGCTGACTTGAACTAAACTGAGCAGTGAAGCAACATAAGATTTATAGTGCAAGGCACACTACAGATAATCCCTTACACATCACATCTATTCCCTCTGCCTGTGCTCAAAACCAGCCCAGTTCTTGCAAATCTCCAAGGCCAAGGCTGAAGTGACGACCAGGCCAACCTCTAGAACAGCATCAGACCACTGGATACAGTTTCCTGTCTTCAGGAGCCCATATGGATGGCTATAGGTATTTAAGAATAAAGGTACTTATCAAGTTTCAGAACCAACTTAAAAGAAATAAGACTGAGCTGAAAGCAACCCACGAGCTCATCAACAAATGAATGGAGAAGCAAAATGTGGTCTATCCATATGGTGCAAGGAAATTCTGGCACATGCTACAACATGGATGAACCTTGAGGACATTATGCTAAGTGAAATAAGCCAGTAGCAAAAGGACAAATACTAAGTGATTCCACTTACATGAGAGACCTAGAGTCACCTCATCAAAATTCATAGAGACACAAAGCAGAATGGTTTTGGGAGGCCAAGGCCAGAGGATCACTTGAGCCCAGGAGTTCGGGGTAACAGTGAGCTGTGATCATCATACCACTGCACTCCAGCCTGGGTGACAGAGCAAGACCCTATCTCTAAAAAAAAGAAAAGAAAAGAAAATAGAATGGTAGTTTCTAGGAACTGGGGGCCCAGGGGGAGAGGAAATTATTATTTAATGAGTACAGAATTTCAGTTTTGCAAAATGAAAAAGTTCTAGAGATGGATGGTGGTGATGGTTGTACAACAATGTGCCACCTAAAGTGAACACTCAAAAGTGGTTAACATGACAAATTTTATGTTATATATATTTACCACAATAAAAAAAAGGAAAGAAATAGGACTGAAAACTAACCTCCCATCACAACACCAAGAGTGAACCCTAATATAAACTATGCACTCTAGGTGACAATGATGTGTCACCCATTGTAACTAATGTACTACTCTGTTGGGGAGGCTGATGGTGGGGAGGCTGTGCATGCATTGGGGCAGGGTGTTTATGGGAAATCTCTTTATCTTTGCTCAGTTTTGCTGTGAATCTAAAACTGCTCTAAGAAATAAAGCAATAAAAGAAAGTAAAAATAAAATAAAGAAAATAAAGAAATAAAAAATCTATTAAAAATAAACTAAACCCCCTGAAGGATGGGAGTTTAAAAGAGGGAGCAGCTGTTCCTCAGAGAGCAGCTACACCCCCTGTTGGCCACCATTGGCTTGAGACTTACACGCTGCAACAGTGAATTCCATTTTCTTCGCAAGAACACTTTTCACAGTTGCCAGTATTCCACTCTGCCTTCAACGGGTGTGTGGCTCCATCACTATCCTTGCATTCTAAAACAACACACAGCATCATCAGTGTGAGCCCAGCGGCGGGACAGCCCCTACTGTCAGTACCCCTGCCACAGAGGGAGAAGCCCATGAAGTTTGACGGTGTCTTGTGGGGACTGGGCCTAGAGGAAAGGATGGATGGATGGAAAGAATGTGAGCAGATGAATGAAGGTTCAGGTGAAAACATCTGCCCGAAGCTGCCTCTTTGCTGTGTGCAAAGGTCAGCTGAAAACAGCTGACCTATATGGAAGTTGTTAAAGAAATTAACAAATGTGCCTAACCTTTTGCACATGTCCTTGGAAATAAATACGGGGAGGAACTTAGCTGAGGAGGCCATTTTCTCCTGCAGACTTGGGTCTCTCCCCTTCTCTCTAAACGCTGTGTGTTTCGAGTAACTTCCTTCGCTACCAAGCGCCAGAGTGAAAAGCTGCCGCTACAGAGTCTAAAGAAGGTGCTTCCGTATTCACCCATGGCTAAATTCCATACTGTCCAGTTTGTGCCACTGATAATGTTTTCTTACAGTAAACTTACATCCTTCCAGATTTTATTTTACAACAGACATTTCAAGAAAAAAAATAGGGTCTTCCTTTTTAATCTGGTAGTTATTATGAGCCTGGAGGTACCCAGGACTAAATTTTTTTCCTGCTAATTATCTCTAGATTATAGAATTGTCACTTCTACATTTTCCTTTGCTTTGTATCAGTGGTTCTCAACATCTTCGGTACTTAAAAAACATCTATGTCTGGGTCCCACCCCAGGATCTCTGGGTGTGGGGCCCGGGCCACTGTATTTTTAGAAAGCTCCCCAAGTGATTCAAATGTTCCACAAAGGGTGAGAACTTCTGCTTTAAATCCTTGGTGATCTGAGTATGCTTGGAGGACCAGCAGCATCAGCATACCTGGGGCAGACTCTCACACCTGCCTCCAGGTATGCTGATGCTGCTGGTTTAAACCTGCATTTAAACACGATTCCCAGGGAATTGGCGTGCATATTAAAGTTTGAGAAGTACTGCTTTGGAATAAGCAATCATTCTCAACCCTGTCTGCGTGTGAGAGTCAACCAAGGAGCTTGTAAATGTGCAGCTCTGACCCCAGAGACTGTGATTCATTTGGTCTCAGGTGGGGCTGAGCATCGATAAGTTTCAAAAGCTCTCTAGGCATCCTCACACAGCTAGGGCTGAGAACGACTGACCTACATAAAAGGCAGATTGAAGTACCTCAGTTTACTAGCCCTCCTTCTCATATAGATTCAAAGGCTTTCATCTGCCAACAGGTTACATCTACCAGGCTGCAACAACATAGTAAACATTGAAAAACCAGGACTTACCGCTGGGAGAAGCACCTACAGTTCCCTCAGGCGGTATGACACGGCACTGAGCGTTGCACAGAGTCATGAAGGTGGCAAAGACCAGGAGGCTGCCCAGGAGAGCGTTCTGCAATGGAAAGAAGGGTCCAGCAGAGAGAATGAATGAAGTCAGGGTAATCCTTGACTGAGTGTTGTGCACAAGGATTCCTGCTGGGCTCTGGCAAGAGGTTATATAGGTGGAGCTTCTACCCTCAGGCAATCTAGCAAGGGAACAAGACCTGCACAAGTCACTAACATAAACTCCAGAAAGAGGTCAAAAGTCACAGAGCAATAACGATACTGTGCTATTTCATTACAGAGGAAGCTCAGGAAACCTTTGCAGATAAGGTGATTTTAGCTGCTTTGCAGAACATATAGAATTTAAAGGACAGAAGTGAGGGCATGGAAGAGAGTTTCATGAAGAGAATAAAACATTGACAAAGATATAGAAGCAAGAAAAATAGAGGTGGAAGCCTGATGAAGCTAACTAGGGCAGTTGGAGATATGACTGGAAAGAGAGGTTAGAGCCAGGTTATAAACACAGACTGTGTGGCTAAGAGCTTCATTTTCCAAATAATAAAAGCATCTTTGGTGGCTACATGAACAAACCAATGAATCTAACTGGAATCAGTAGGACAAGGAAAAGTATCAAGTTGCTCTTCTCATCTTTTTGAGATGAGCTAAATAAACAAACAAACCTGAACATGGTAATTTCCAGGAAACTTTCTAAATGGAAGATGATTTTAAATAAAACTGATAGGCAGCCACTGGTTTACATGGAGCTCCTGCACCAGGCTCAGTAGATGAAACCAAATGAAGTCACTCGTGCTTGAGTTCCCTGCCACCGAGCTGGAGTCACTCGTGCGCAGGTTCCCTGCCTCCAGCCAAGACTGGGTAGCCCATTTGACCTTCCCAGAAGCCAGGAAAGAGAGAGAAAATATCCCCAAACAAGTCAGTTTTAGCCATCGTGGTAAGGAAATCCCCTCTGCTTTAACCTTTACAAGGAAAGTCGCTTTGAAAAGACCAATTGACTTTTTGTTCTCTGTGCCTGCTTTCTTCAACCCTTTTCTGTCTATAAAGCCAATCCTCTGCTCAGCTCATTAGCACACTCAATCTATTTTCTAGAATGAGGTGTTGCCAACTCTAGAATTGCAAGTAAAGGCCAATTATAATCTTTAAATGTGTTGTCATTTTGTCTTTTGACAATGGAGGTGAGGGTACTTATTCTGTAAGATGGCTAAAATTACTTATGAAGTGATGCTATTGGAAGTAGTACATTACTGTTATAAGATTAGAAAGACAAATATAGAGATCACAATAGAAAAACCCAGGAAGTATTTGTGTGTGTGTGTATATAATGTGTATGTGTGTATATATATATAATGTGTATGTGTATATATATATGCGCACATACACACACAGATCATGGCCTGAGATCTGTGGAGAATGATTATTCAATAAATGGTATTAGAACACAGGGACTACTTGGGAGAAAAGCAAAGTTAATTTCCTACTTTACTCACCTTCTGAAATAAATTCTAACAGGATTCAAGGGTTAAAATTTTACAATAAGATCATATAATCACAGAAAATATAAGTAAATATTTATCTTATTCCAAGCATAAAAGAAAAATACATATGAGTATGTAAAAGTTTTAAGAACATAAATGAAATTAAAAAGATATCAAATTTGGAGAACAATATCATTATATGAAGAGTTTCTAGGTACCAACAGAAAAACATCTTAGTAGGAAAATAAAGTGGCATTTCACACACACATACTCAATAGAAATGATGATTAAACACATGAAAAAGTTCAAGTTACTGATAACAAAAGAAATGTAAATATATAGCCCAAGATGTTGACTGCTCTGCCATCTTCAGTCCTATGTAACAGATCAGAGTCCCTCTGCCAACCCACAATGTACATAAAGCATAAGCGGGAAATATATCTGGGTTATTTTATCCCTTTGAGATTTGGGGGCTTATTTGTTACTCCAGCATAACTTAGCCAAACCTAACTGATACAACCAATAATGGGCAGTCTGAAATTAAAATTATGGTTTTTGTTATTATTATCCTAATATTACTACTGTAACTACTACCTATAATAATCTTTTTATAACAAAATTAAATGGAAATATATAGATAAAATAGAACCATAATGGAATGACAAGAATGATTTAATTTAAAATGCCCAGAGGGAAATAGAGGCATATATGGGAAGTGATATGCACATGAATCACTTATGTTGGAGCAATTGTTATGCTGAGCAATTTGATAGTATTTATCAAAATTCTTAAAACCATTTACAACATCTGATTTCACTTTTCACCTCTAAGATTTGATCCTAAGAATGGCACACAGATGAGGATAAACTCCTCCACAAGGATGATCACTGCAGTGGAAAAATGGAAAGAAACAAAATGCCTGAGAACAGAGCTGGTTGAGAACATGGTGACTCAGAAAAACACCTGGGAAGCCAGTCGGAGAAGGTGAAATGACACGGGCCAATGATCACAATGAATCATTCCGTGAAATGAAGCAAGTCACAAAATTGCTTGTGTGACGTGATTCCTATGATGTGGAGAAGATGCTAAGAAACACCCTGAAGGTTATTTACCAAATTTTAACCATTTTTGGGTGGTGGGATTATGACAACGTTCTTCTTTGGACTTTTCCTCTTATTTTCTAATTTTTTTTTACAGTGAAATGTATTAGTTTTATAATCAGAAAGAAATAAATGAATTTATTTTTGAGACAGGACCTCACTCTGTTGCCCAGGCTGGATGCAGTGTAATCATCATAGATCAATGCAGACTCGAACCCCTGGGCTCAAGCAATCCTGATACCTCAGCCTCCCTAGTAGCTGGGACTACAGGCATGAACCACCACACCCAGTTAATTTTTTAATTTTTTGTAAAGATGGGGTCTCACTATATTGCCCAGGCTGGTCTCAAACTCCTGGGCTCAGGCGATCCTCCCACCTTGGCCTCCCAAAGTGCTGGGATTACAGGCGTGAGCAACCACACCTGTCCAAATAAATTTCTTTTTAAATTGCAGGATAACCTGTAAGAAAAATAAAATAAATAATTAATCAATTAAAACTAAAAACACCTAGATACATTTAGTTCACACCAGGACTTGGACTTGCACTTGCTCTGTTTCATTCTTCTTTTGCATCATCTTCAGCTCAAAATCATTGTGAAAACCTAAATTTTTCCCCCCAAAATCCAGCCTCCTTGACAGAATTTCTGCTCACTTCGTGCAGAAAGAGTGTTCCTGGGGAACTGTAGTGATCCCTGGAATCTTAGGGGTCTCCTTTCATTGAGTCAGGAAATGGGGGAGTCTGCTGGTGACCGAGGCTGCAGTCCAGGGCTAGAGAAGTGGGCAGAATTCCCAACTCTCCTGCAGCTCCAGGGCAGAGACACTAGATTTAATGTACTGGGGATGGCGTCCAAACATGGTGACAGTGGAGAGCAAATTATTTATTTTTGAGATTACCCACTTGACAATATCTCAGAAATAGTCTGCCAGTGTCTCTCACTCTCTCCATTTCCTCCCCTGTGAAAATAGGAGTTCTCCCATTTGGGCGAGCAGTGGAATACCCAGGGAGCTAATAACACACAGTCTTAGGCACATTGAAGAAAGTCAGGGCCAGTGGCTCGGTATGTTTACCAGTAGTCTCACAGGTGAGAACCACAGAAAGTGATCCACAACAGTGCTGCTTTAATGTGCAGAGGAATTCCTGGGAGATCTTGTTAAATAAAATGTAGATTCTGGTTCAGTAGGTCATCGGACTTCAGACCAAAGCTCCGAGGTGATGCTGCTGCTGCTGGTCTGAGTAGAGAGGTTCAGAAGTCTCTTCCCACTCCCCCAGCGTTAGGTTCTGCTGCCCGCCCTCCCTGCCTTCCTGCCCTCCCTGCACTCGGTAGCCATGAGACCCTGCTGTGTGCAGGCATGGCAGCTTTCCCAGGTGGTGCGGCTTCATGGCCAGCCTTGGGGTGAAGCAGATTGGCAGTGTCCCTAGAAATTGTGTCCCTTTAGTAAGTTGCTTCTCCTGGAAGGGTCTTACTCCCTGATCAAGAGTCAAGGGTCGGCCGGGAACAGCAGTTTACGCCTGTAATCCTAGCACTCTGGGAGGCCAAGGTGAGAGGATCACTTGAACTCAGGAGTTCGAGACCAGCCTGAGCTACAGCGAGACCCCACCTCTACTAAAAATAGAAAAATTAGCCGGGCGTGGTGGCGCATGCCTGTAGTCCCAGCTACTCGGGAGGCTGAGGCAGGAGGATAGCTTGAGCCCAGGAGTTTGAGGTTGCTGTGAGCTAGGCTGACTCTCAACAGAGTGAGATTCTATCTCAAAAAAAAAAAGTTGGGGGTCTTCAGAGTCTTAAGCAAGGCAGGGGTATAGCCAGCTCTGCCACTTACTGAGTTCACTCTGAGAATCTGAATGTAGACCGGGAAGCCCCAGCCCACTGTTATTCTACCATCCCCAGCTCTGTCTCAGGACCGCCCAGAGGAGGCTGAGGTCCACTTCTGAGGACCCCTTCAGCATGACTTGGCTCCTTCTGGCTGGCTGCTTCCTTCCCTTCACCTCTGTACCCCTCTGTACCCCTGAGAGCAACACAGCTCATTCCCTGTTATTGGCTCTAGCAAAGAATATTTTAAGAAAGATCAAGTTTGAATTAAAGACAGAAAGGAGGCCTACATGGGTTTTTATAGATTTTGGGGCAAAATTCTTTCACAATACAACATGACACAGTAAAAAGGGCCTTGGAACATGGTTCCCCAACTTTGCTAAATATCGAAATCATCCGGGCAGCTTTTAAAACTCCTGGTGCCCATTCTCACTGCAGACCAATTAAATCCGAGAGTCTGAGGTGGGAGCCAGGTGTCAGTATTTTTCAAAGATCCCCGGGTGGTTCCACTGCACAGCCAAGTTTGGGAGCCCTTGGCCTAGAGAGGAGGAGGCCTGGGTTCCCGTCTCAGCCCCCACAGGCTGGCAGGGAGACCCCAGGGCAGCATCTTCTCTTCCCCAGGTTCGGTTTCCTCACCTGTGAAATGATGCAGTAATTGTAGTTCTGAAATTATATTTAAATTTCACACAGAAGGCCCCCAAATTAGAGACATATATGAAACTTAATTGAATTCCAGAATTACTGGAAGGAATAACAACTTAGATCTTAGCGAATAGAGATAGTGCTAAATTCATCAAGGTTTTCCCAAGCTCCAAGACTCTTACTATACTCTACACATCGAATTGCAAGTAATACACACAAGATTCATAACTGGGTCATATTTACCATGAAGTGCACTACAGGGGAAACACACATCACAGCATACTAAAACAGGGAATACATATGCTTCTTTTCTTTTCTGGTCTTTATGTATGAAACCAGTTACCTACCATTGTGATGAGCAGGACTCCTTCCAGGCAAGTACATCCGAGGAGTTGCACCAAACTTTTATACTGGAGAGGGCAGCCACACATCCAACATCGTTAGGAAAGAACACGCTGGATGTTTACAGAGGGTTGATTATCAACAGGAAACTATGGTTTCAGGTGATTTATGGTTATTCATAAATCAGGTCTCCACCCCAATTATGTATTTATCCTGTCCCCACCCCTGATCGGCATTGCCCTTGATCTGGAAGAGCAGAAGAGAACTCCTCTTTACAGAGCTTTTACCCCAGCTGGGTAGATTGCTAGGCACATGACATGTTTTTATTTTATTTCACACACAGAGAAATGGAGGCTCAGGATGCCAGTCACAACAGCCAAGTGGGGAAGCTGGATTTCCTGAAGGCATAAGAACAGCCCAGTGGATCAGCGCAGCAGGCCCTGGGGCTGTGGCCCAGACAGCACTGCCCTCAGGGTCTGGCATGAGACAGCAGAAATGGGCCAGCCAACCCCGGGGCACAGGAGAGTAGCACCTTGACAGCCCAGGTTTCTCTAACAAGCCAAGTGGGCTCCAACATCATGACCTTTCTAAAGCTCATCTTGAATCTTCAGTCTTTACTCCCCACTGCCTCAAGCAAGCCTTACTTATCTTTGTTCAATAACGATCTCACTCAATAACCCTGCTTGCCCTCCTCATAGCCAAGATGGCCTCTGAGGAACAAGGAGCAAAACCTCCTGGTGTATTGCAGGGACGTACTATTTATATCAGTTTACTCTGGCTGCCATGACAGGACACCACAAACTAGATGACTCAGGCAAAAGAAATGTATTTGCTCACGGTTTGGGGGACTAGAAATCTAAGATCAAGATATTGGGGGAAGGTGGGTTTCTTCTGAGGCCTCTCTTTTTGGTTTACAGATGGCCACCCTCTTGCTGCCTCTTCACATGGCACCTCCTCCCTGTATGTCCAGATTCTCTCTTCTTATACAGACACTAGTCCTGCTGGGTTAGAGTCCACCCTACCTATCTCTTTTTACCTTAATTATCTCTTTAAAGGCTTTATCTCCAATACAATCACATTCTGGGGTAGTGGAGGCTAGGGTTTCAACCTATGAATTATAGGGTGACAAAATTCAGCCCGTAATACAATTTTATCCCCAAATGTACTGTTCTTTTTTATCTTTTATTTTTTTCTGAGACAGAGTCTCACTCTGTTGCCCGGGCTAGAGTGCCGTGGCATCAGCCTAGCTCACAGCAACCTCAAACTCGTGGGCTCAAGCAATCCTTCTGCCTTAGCCTCCCGAGTAGCTGGGACCGCAGGCATGTGCCACCATGCCTGGCTAATTCTTTCTCTATGTATTTTTAGTTGGCCAATTAATTTCTTTCTATTTTTAGTAGAGACGGGGTCTCGCTCTTGCTCAGGCTGGTTTCGAACTCCTGACCTTGAGCAATCCGCCTGCCTCGGCCTCCCAGAGTGCTAGGATTACAGGTGTGAGCCACCGTGCCCGGCCAAGAGAGCTCAGACTCTTAACCAGGGGGTCCTCAAAGCTCTTTTGAGCTTGCCACAGTGGCCCTCTCTAGTACCATCCTCTGCCACCCCTAAAACCAACCTCACCACCCCCAACACAGTTTAGGGTCTGTCTCCTACTTCCTCGAAGGGCTGTAGCACTGGCTTCCTTCCCCAGGGACACCACACACACTCCTACACACTTCTGCCTTCACCTACGTATGTTTAAGTGTTCATTGACTCTAAGTTCCAGGATGTCGGGGGCACATTCATCATGTGGCCCCCTCTGTTCCTTCTGAAACACCAAGTTTAAAGAACTTCCCGCAGTGTGAGTCCCACCTCATGTTGGTAGCAGCTAGGACTTGCTGCCCTCGCATCTTTGCCTCCGGGGCACAGGCATGTCGCCCCAGCTGCACTAACGCGCTGAGCAGAACCCTTCAAAGAGGACGTGTGGAAACTGGCATCCTGCAGAATCTTCCTAGAAATTATGGTTCCTAGGAAGGGTTTCTGGAGTCCAGGGTGTGCCGTGGTGTTACTGAGGCCACAAAGCAGTGCGGTTTGAGTTATCCACCTAAACTTCTGGCAACCAACTATGTCTCTGTCCTTTATTAGAGGCTTGACATTCTCTAATAAATTCCTGCTCAAAAAACTATTAGAGCAGGTTCTACTGTTTGCAGTTAAGAACTCTGTGACCAAGACAGTGACCATAACTTATTCCTGTCAGTGTCCCTCCCAGTGCCTGGCACAGAGCAGCTGTGCAGAATAGGATTACATCTGCTTTTAATGTAGGTATTCCAAGGCAGGAAAAATATTCTGACATAGACAAAAGAAAAAGTGAAGAACGCGTTGTGGGAACCTGGCTGGCTCTGCAGCCATGTCTCCACAGGGAGTCGTGTCTTGGTGGAGTTCAGCGTTGTAGGCTGTGAAGCTTGGTATGGAAAAGCTGGGTACATGGACAAAACTACTGCTTGTCCTGGTCTGTGAACCTGCAGGGTTGCATCACACTCCCAAGAAGCCAATATGTGAACGTCCACCTGACAGGGTCTCTTTATCACCCTGAGGAGTGGGAAACGGAAAAGGAGCAACAGATGCAGACAGGCTGCCCTGCAGCAGCACCACAAGGAGGTCTTTCCCTGTGGTGTCTCGAGTACCCTACTCCACAGGTGAGCACCCCGAGGACCTCCCCACTCTCCAGCAGCTCCCGAATGACAGTGCCTGAATTGGAGCCCCTCTCTCCTGCATCTTGCTTTCCTGCCGACCACCATCAATGCGGCCTGCTGCCATAAAGCACCATCCTACAAACAACAGAAACGTATTTCTCACAGTTCTGGAGGCCAGAAGTCCGAGATCAGGGTGCCGGCACGGTCAGTTCTGGTGAGGGCTCTCTTCCAGGGTTGCAGACTGCAGTCTTCTCATTGTATCTTCACGTGGCAGAAGAGGAGAGATAGCTCTCTGGGGTCCTTTTTATAAGGGCGCGAATTTCGTTCACAAGGGCTCCACTCTCGTTACCTCCCAAAGGCCCCACTTCCTAATCCCATTGCATGAGGAGTTAGGATTTCAACACATGAATTTTGCAGGGACACAAAGTTTGTCCATTATACCCACAGTCTCTTCCTAAACACCACCTGAGTAGTTGGGTGAGTCCAGAATCAGAGCAGGGAGATTTCATGTAAGGCTAAGACAGATGTAGGTTCTAACCTGAGTTCTTCCCCAAATGACTGTGTGACCTCGGGCAAGTTTCTTAACATCTCTGGCCCTTTACTCATTTATTAAATAGAGATGATCATCCCAACCTCAAAAGATTGGTGTAAAAAGATAAAATAAATAAATAAAATTTTAAAAAGGATTGGCATGAAGAATGAAGGAGAAAATGTGTCTAAAGCATTCATTCCAGTGTCTAGTAAAGGGAAGTGTCACTGGAGGGAAGGCAAAAATGTCACCTCTACCTTCTTAGGGTTTTCAGTTGGGCCTGAGAATTTAATTGACATAAAACAGATGAACAGGAGAAAAACATACCAATTTACAAGTTTTATATGACACAGGAGCCGTCACAGGAGATGAGGACACAAAGAAGCAGCTGGAGTTGAACCCTTACATACTGAGTTGGAGAAAGTCATAAATTGTGGCCGGGCGTAGTGGCTCACGCCTGTAATCCTAGCACTCTGGGAGGCCCAGGAGGGAGGATCACTTGAGGTCAGGAGTTCAAGACCAGCCTGAGCAAGAGTGAGGCCCCCCTCTCTACAAAAAATACAAAAATTAGCAGGGCATGGTGGAACTTTGAGGAGAGGCCTTTGAGGAGAGATGGGCCAAGCAAATATTGGGAAACACAGGAGTTCTAATACATCTGTTTGACAAATACTCATTAAGCGCCTGTTCTATGTGTTCTGATTACACAGCAAGTCCTTCCTTTTAGTTCCAAGCTGGGCTTATCTCATTTTCAAAAAATACAACTTTCTATAACTTAACCCACAGGGATTCATATTTGCTAAATTAATAAATGGTTGTCTCTTAAACAAACATAGATTCCTGCCTTCCGTGGGACACAGATGCTACAGACAAAACATTATGTGTATCTATCAATTTTATGGCCTTTATAAAGGCCAACTTGATTTTACAAGTGAGTCTTTAAAAGTTTCATTGTAACAAGCTATATTATATCTGTTAAATAGGAACTGTTGTAATCATAGCATCTCAGAGCTGGAGAGATTCTAAAAAGATTGTGTAACTTGATTTTAACAAACAAAAACTGAACTGGAGGGCTATGCTATGATTTAATATTTGCTAGTAAGTTGTGGAGTCCTAAACACTGCCAGAGGGAAGGGCCATGTCTCAGGAGCATGGCAAAGGAAAGATGCACAGTGAGAGTGGCTGGACGTCAGGCCATCGTCTGAAGTACGGAAATAGAACCAGCCTGCGCATCGCCCACGGCTACTGCAAAGATTTAGGGAATTGACAGGTGAGAAAGAGTGAGTATAAAACACCCATAAGCTACGCTTTACTTGCTGTAATTATAACAAAGGATGTTCAGGAGCGCCTTGTGGACAGCTATAGGTCTAATTTCTAGTCTCTTGGGATGAGCCATGCTTGAAAGAGGAAATACTGTTTCATCAGCAGAAGCTTGGTCCTGCTGACACTTGACTAACCAGGTGGCAACGGGAGAGAACATGCTGTCCTCCATCGCAACCACAGCCTGATGGGCTGTTTTAAGATGGCCTTTGGATCCAGGCTTTGGAATGAAGTTTTCCTAATGGACATGCTGCTGTTGATCGTTTCTCATGGAGCCTATGCGGCCAGCTGAGGGTGGTCATGGCAGTTCCCTGCTGTGCCTTGGGCAGCCCCTTACATCTGCTAAGTTGCAGCTTCTGGCTACTGTGGTAGGAGGGCTTATCTCGCCTGACGGAGGGACAGTGGACTCCTGTGGATGTCAGCTGTAGTGTGAGCTCCTCAGCACCCCACCTCTGACTGCAGTCTCACTATCCCCACCTGTGCGTCCGCCCTACAGGCCCTCTTCCCCAGTCCTGCCCCACAGAGCAGCTGAGCTTCCATGGAGTCACACAGCCCCTGGGCTGATGCCGCGGCAGAGGTGCCCTTCCCAGGATCACTGGAGTCCCCACTCACTGGTCTTCAAGCTGATGACTGGTCCCCCATCTGCTCCCGTTCCCATCCTTCTCCAGAGCCTCTCCAAACCACTCTCTCTGCTCTTAGACTGACCACCAACTGTACCTCCTCCAGATTCAGAAGATAATCTCACTTCTTGTCTCACAGAGAGACTAGAGGCAAGGACTGCCTCTACCCACCCCTACACATTGACCTCCACATTTCCCTCTTCCTTTGCCTTTCCCTCTGGGTCCCTTTCTTGTCCCAACATGCAATATGGATCCTGTCCCCCCAACACGCCTTCCCAGGGACTCCCTCCATAAAGGCCAGCCAACCTCCCAGTGACAAGCAGGCATGAAAGGACAGACAGAAACCTATCCAGTATGTGAGGACTGCCAGGTTCCCAGCCAGATGAGAGTCAGCCTCCCTGCAGAGGCACCCACCCCTGGCAGTTTTACTTTGTAGAGCCTTATGTCCACAATACTCCATGGCAGGACAGCTTCTGCATTCATCAGGATTACATTGACAGTGTTAGAAACTGAACACGAACGAGCATAGGCAAAAGAAAGCGTTTTGGGCTCAAGTGTTAAATCCAGAGGTGAATCAGCTTCTGGATTTAGGGGTTCAGACTATGATAGGCATTATGACAGAGTTTCCACTCTCTAGAAACTAGAAGGACAGAAGCCTCCCCCACCCATGTATTAATTTCTGCATAAGGAATATTCCCATTTACTTCTAAAATACAATAAAACTAACACACTTCTGCATGCAAAAGATGTAGCAGAGGGTCTTCTTACAGCAATAGGAATGCGACAGGGCCAACTCTCCACTGGGTGAGGATGGAGGTGGGATGGGGATCCTGCAGTTCCAGGGAAAGAACTGAAGCAGGAGAGGCAGCCACTAATGGAGTAGCAGGAACTGTCATGGGTGCAGGTTCCTGGGCCTTCTGGGAGCAATGTAAATGTGATGAGCCACGTCTACTCTGGGTGGAGTGTCAAAAGAATGCACTAGAAGCTGACAAGCCAAGGACCAGGAAGACTGCTGGTGAATAATCTTTCTTATTTTCTGTAAGGCAATCCAGATTAGTGTGAAAACAGCAAATAAAGCACTAGGAACAAAGAGATGGAGCTAAAGCAAACATCCAGGATTAGCTGCTGAGAAACCTGAGAAATAAAACCAGGTTTTGTCCCAGAGATCAGAGAGACCCAGGTATCCCCCTGCAGCCCAGGAAGTTTCTTGCTTGTCAAGTGGATTAAAGACTGTTTGGTCACGGATCATGTGTTTGCAGCTTACAGCTGCAAAGTGCCTGGGAACCACCTGCCACCCCACCTTTGATGCAGATTGTCCCAGAGACTTCTCCCTTTGTGGAACTGATGCCTACCTTCTTCTGAACAAAAAGTGTTGACAATAGGCTTTGGTGACAGTTTGTTTCTTCTTCCTGGAGGCAGTGTTCAAAATGCTGAGCAACCAGTATGGCTCAGCCACTGACCTACTGTCCAGCTGCCAGCAGTCGGGCAGGGCTTGCTGTGCCAGATTCTGCCCCTTCTGTTCTGGATCACGGTGAGGTCTGGAGGGGCCAGGAGACTCAGCGTGGTGAGTGCAGGCACTCGGGCGTGCCGGGCAGCAGCCCGTATGCACCAGCGCATCTGAACTGGGACACGCCAGCACCACCGGCCCCGACTCGCTCCCCCACGGAGCACACGCACAGCAAATGTGGCCACCCGAGCCAGAGAGCAAGACATCAGCCAGCAACCTTCACGGTCTCACGATGAGCAGTGCCTTCCAGAAGCACTCAGGACTGAGGGCGGGGAGGCAGCAGGCGCCCAAACATCAGGCCTCTAACACTGCCTGTGTGTTACCTCATGGGATTTCCACCACAGCATGCTCACCCCCACTCTACCAGTGGGATAATTGAAATTTAGAAAGATAGCAAAATCTGATCAGGGTTTTCACGTGGTGACAAAGAGCCAGAATTTGAACCCAGGCCTGCCGACTCAAAGCCTGTGCTCCTGTGCGGCTAGTGCTGCCTTTCTCACGCACCTGCTGGAAGGGCCTGCAGCATCCGACTCCAAGTGAGGAGGACTCGGCACCTTCAAACCAGAGCAGCAGGAGGCAGCTGCTGCCCAGATGGGGCTGTGGGGGCGGGGGAGTCCACCACCTTTCTCCTTTCCCTTCCTCTCCCTTTCTTTTATTTTATTTTAGAGACAGAGTCTCACTCTGTTGCCTGGAGTACAGTGCAATGGCATCATCATAGCTCACTGCAACCTCAAACTCTCAGGCTCAGGGGATCCTTCTGCCTCAGCCTCCCGAGTGGCTGGGACTACAGGTGTGTACTAAAATACCCAGCTAATTTTTCTATTTTTAGTAGAAATGGGTCTTGCTCAGGCTGGTTTTGAACTCCTGACCTCAAGGGATACCTCCCACCTCAGCCTCCCAGAGTGCTAGGATTACAGGCGTGAGGCACTGCGCCTGGCCCTTCCTCCTCCCTTGACAACATATTTGAGCTTCCCATGAGCTTTGGCATCAAGAAATTCCAATAGGCCGGGCACAGTGGCTCACGCCTGTAATCCTAGCACTCTGAGAGGCCGAGGC
>VBSM01003209.1:2304176-2323874 GCA_008086735.1 Cheirogaleus medius
AAAGAAGGAAGGAAGGAAGGAAGGAAGGAAGGAAGGAAGGAAGGAAGGAAATTCCAATAGACATTAACCAGCCTAGTTAGCAGAGTTAACAGCCCACATGGTTTTGTTTGTTTCTTTGTTTATTTCTAAACCACTCTCTTTTATAGGTGTTCACTGGGAGGAAAATAATTGCCTGCGAGACACGCTTACTAGTCTTTGCCATGGTGGGTAG
This sequence comes from Cheirogaleus medius, assembly GCA_008086735.1. NCBI lineage: Eukaryota > Metazoa > Chordata > Mammalia > Primates > Cheirogaleidae > Cheirogaleus > Cheirogaleus medius. Next base: position 2,304,388 of record VBSM01003209.1, read on the forward strand.
GATGAAAAGGAGCTTCCTGCTGATGGGCTGTGAGACCTCAGGCCAGGTGCACATCCCCCCAGGTCCCAGATTCCTCTTTGGCAAATGAGGGAGTCAACTCTCTGTCAGGGGTGGCAAGTTCAAATGCATGGAGGGGCACATCAGACAACACAACTTAACACAACTGAGTGAAGTGTGCATGAAGTTACGTAAGCACGTGTAGGAAGAGTCTCACTTCCCTAATATGCTTTCTCCCATTTCTCTGGAAATACAAATCACTCCCAGTCTGTTTCTTATCTCAATTTTGACAGAGACATATGTAAAAGAAATATACTTTTACCCTAAAAACGAACTGGCTGCGTGTGATGATGAATGCCTACTGATACTTAGCCCAGTTTGGGAAGACAATAGGGGTAGTGGGTCTTGTGCCAGCCGCAGTCCACTCCAGACAGTTGTTTTAAGATCTCAGTTATACTAGACAACTGGGAAATGCAGATTTTATGTGAACTCCCAATTGTTAAATAATAACAAATGATTCAATTGTTTAAAAAGTCTCTTTCAGTATAAATAAAATGTCTGTAGGCTAAATTCTGCTCGAGGGATTGCAAGTTTGCAACCTCACTCCTAGATAATCTCTAAGGCCTCGTCTTCCTAAATCTTTAGAAAGCAGAGTAAAATACTTTCATGTTCACATTTTATTGGGGATGCAATCCTAGGGAAATAAGAGAGAGGGATAATGAAAGTGAGGCAGGAAAGGAAGGAGAGTGACGCACACAAGGAGTAAAGTAGTGAGCAGGCCACAGCTTGGCAAGGAACGAAGCTGATTTCTCTGGTGGGATGTCTTCCAACAGTCTGAGGAAACTACTGTTTTGGAAGTGTTTGGAGGGGAAGCATGCAGGAAGAGTACTATGTACCTGCCGGTTTCCTCCCATCTCTTCTCTCCCACTGGTGAAAATCCACCTCATATTGGAATTAATTCTGGAGTTACCTTCTGGGCTGCATCAAGCAACCTGTCCAGACAGCCACTGGGGCCTCCATGGGTAAACTCCTGGCCACACATGACTATCTCTCCTTTCAGCAGTTGATGTGCATGGGGCTCTTGGCATGTAGTGGTGGCAGCAGCAATGCCCTGAGCTCTATGACCACATAAACGGCAGAAATGGCGTAGCTCCATCCAGGATGCGAGGCATGTGGCCCAGGCCACAGTATAAGGAGATTGGTGGGGACATGCAGATCAGGGATAGTGTGAATACTAAGTCCAATTCAGGCCCCTGGCAGTTATGGTATCAAATAATTCAATATGAAATTGGTAATCAACCAGCATTTAAATTAAAACTCTGCTGTTTCAACGAAAGCCACTTTCTTTCTCCTCACTATTTACATTCCTTCACAGCTTCATTTATATAGACACAGTATCTTTCAGATATAATTTTTTTGTGTGTATATACTAGGATATATGAGGAGATTCATTACAATATTATATCTAATAGCTAATACTGGAAAATCTAATGATCCCATAATAGGAGACTGATTATGAAGTTACGGCCATGATCTCACAAAAATTAAAAGATTATTAAAAATCTAATAAAAAAATTTTTTTTAATTAAATTAAAGGAATATAAGGAAATATTATGAACAATGCAATAGCATCAAATTAGACACCTTAGATGAAATAGATGAATTCCTATAGAGACACATATAGACACAAATTATTGAAACTGACTCAAGAAGAAATAAAAAATCTGAATAGACTTAAATAAATAAATAAATAAGGTCTAGGCCAAGAAGGCTTCACTAGTGAATTCTATCAAGCATTTAAGAAAGAAATAATATCAATCCTTCACAAAATCTTACAGAAAATAAAAGATAGATTATGTTCCAACTCACTCAATGAGGCCAATGTTACGTTGACATTAAAGCTAGACAAACACACCACCAAAGCACAATATCCCTCATAAGTATAGTTACAAACATACTCAATGCAATATTGGCAGACAGACTCTATCAACATATACAGAAGATTTTAAACCATGACCAAGTGTGATTTATCCCAGAAATGCAAGGTTGATGTGACATCCAAAAATCAATTAATGTAATACACCATTATAATAGAATCAAGCACAAAACAACATGATCATCTCATTAGATATAAAAGAAGCATTTGACAACATCCGTGTTCATTCATGGTAAAAATTCTCAACAAACTAGAAATAAAAGTAAATTTCTTCAAAGTGATAGAGGGCAGCTACAAGGAACCTACAATTAACATCATCCTTAATGATGAAAGACTGAATGTTTTCCTCTCAAGATTAGGAAATAGGCAAGAATGTCCACTTTCACCACTTTTTTTTCACAGAGCAAGGTTTTTTTGTTATTCCCATTTTATTTTATTTATTTATTTTTATTTTAATAAAAATTTAGGGGGTACAAATGGTTTTTTGTTACATAGATGAATTGCATGGTGGAGAAGTCTAAGCTCGTATCTGTCACCTCAATAGTGTATATTGTACCCAACAGGTAACTTTTCATCCTGCACCCCTGTCCCACCCTCCCCCTTCTGAGTCTCCAGTGTCCATCATGTCATTCTGTATGACCACGCACACCCATTGCTGAGCCCCCACTTATACGTGAGAACATGTGGTATTTGGTTTTTTGTTCCTGGGTTATTTCATTTAGCATGATAGCCTCCAGTTCCATCCAAGTTGCTGCAAAAAACATTATTTCTTTTTTATTTTAATGGTTGAGTAGTATCCCATGGTGTGTGTGTGTGTGTGTGTCTGTAAATTTCTTCAACCTGATAGAGGGCAGCTACGAGCAACCTACAATTAACGTCATACTTAATGATGAAAGACTGAATGTTTTCTTATGAGGGATATTGTGCTTTGGTGGTGTGTTTGTCTAGCTTTGATGTCAGGGCAACATTGGCCTCATTGAGTGAGTTGGAACATAATCTGTCTTCTTCTATTTTCTGAAAGATTTTTGTGAAGGATTGATATTATTTCTTTCTTAAATGCTTGATAGAATTCACTAGTGAAGCCTTCTTTGCCTAGACCTTTTTTTCTTTATTTATTTAAGTCTACTCAGATTTTTTATTTCTTCTTGAGTCACTTTCAATAATTTGTGTCTGTATATGTCTCTATAGGAATTCGTCTATTTCATCTAAGGTGTCTAATTTGATGGCATTGCATTGTTCATAATATTTCCTTATAATCCTTTAATTTAATTTTATACACACACACACATACATGCCCCACATTTTGTTTACCAATTTATACCATCAATTGGTGGGCACATTTTTACCACTTCTATTCAGCTTTTGCAGTAAAATGGCAGAGTTAAATATGCCCACAAAGCCAAAAATATTTACTATCTTGCCCTTTACAGGAAGTTTGCCAATCCCTGATTTAAACAATCTCATGTTCATAGATTAAAAACTTTGTATTGTTAAGAAGACAATTCTCACCAAATTTATCTATAAATTCATGCCATTCCTTAAAAAATAAATAAATTCACTGTCATTTCTAAAAAAATCAGTCCAGCAGACTTTTTTGTAGAAATTGATCAACTTTTGCTAAAATTTACATGGAAATGCAAACGACCTAGAGTAGCCAAAATATTTTGGAAAAGAACAAAGTTAAAAGACTTACACTCTGCAATTTCAAAAGAAAAAATTTTGCACTAGACACTTGTTAAAAATGTCAAGACAGATTGTATTCAGACTACTGAAGTTAGGGAGAGACACTCCAGTATAAACTGAGCTCAATTCTGCCAACCCAAAAGACAGGGGGCTTTTTAAATGCTGGGTTATGCTAAAGGGAAAGTGCTGGAGGATATTAGCTAGAAGGAGGTTGGTCAATGTGATTAGGTCATCTGCATTTGTTAACTGGTGCTTATCAGTGTTAGGGTCCTACTTGCTCTCAAAGATTGGGAGACAGGGGTCCTATCCTACTAGATGATCTGACTTCACAGGGATGGCTCCCGGGTCCTCTAGAAAGACATTCTGTGTTGTAGAAGATACATTTCAAAGAGATAGAGAAAGGATTTATAATTGCAAGTTTTCTAAGGTAAATGAAATAAGAAAAGGGAGGTCAGAGGCCTGTAGTTAGGTTTTGGCTAGAACAAACAGTAAATTCTTTGGGCAGCATTGAGTTTTCTTAGGCAGGTGCTTAAGGGGCCTGGGGTTGTCATACTAAGGATGTGTCCCTGAGCTGGTAGAAACTACCAGTGTGTCAGTGTTTGTTGAAGTCCTTTAGTAGGAGAGTGGACGAAATCATTTGTGCTGAGAGTCTGTAGTTCTCCCAGGCCAAGACTGAGGCTTAGTTGAGAAGAGGGCTCAGAGGAGCCTGACTAAAGTTTGGTCAGAGAGAATCTTTGTCCCTGTAAAGCCACGATAATCAAAACCATGTGGATCAAGGTCAAAGCAAAAGACAAAGGGCGCACAGGACTTGAGTTCTTCTGGGCCTCCTCTGGCCAGCTCCAATGCAGATGTCCAGATGTCCGACTCGTGTGCCACAGGGCTGGTGGCTCTCTCAAGCCCCTCTCTGTTGTGTGGGTAGCTGTAGCCCTGCCAGGTTGGGGGAGGAGGGAGCTGCGAAGGGAACTGGAGAGCAGCCGCCGGGCTTAAGACAAAGCCTCCTGCCCAGGATCCAGGGCTGGTGCCAGAGGGTTGGGGAGGGGTTTTCCACCTCCAGCCTTTGCTGATGAGGACAAGTATTTTCTTAAGCTTATATAAAGCAACATAAAAGCTAAATTAAAAAAACACAATGTACTGGCATAAGGACAGACCTAGAGGTCAATAAAATAGAGAAATTGAGAGTCCAGAAATAAACCTTACACAGGTGGTCAATTGGCTTTGAGCTCCAGCAAGTATTTACCAAGCACTCTCACAAACCAAACATGGTGCAGAGCACTGGGACTATTGAGACAGCTAATGTACAGCCTCTGTCTTGAATAAACCTCAGTTCTGTGGAGAGAATGTTTTGTGTTAATGGGAACATAGCAAAATGTCAGGCAGTCATAAGTCTGCCTTCAGCTCTCCCACTTATAATGTGAAAGAGTTGGCCCAATCATTATTCTCAAACTTTAGAATGCATAAGAAAATCCTGGGGGACCTCTGAAAATACATATTCTTAGGACTCCACCCTGGTGAGTCTAATCTCTAGGTCTGTGGCCCAGGAATCTGCATTTGTAGCAAAGTACCTCACTTGATTCTGAAAAAAATCCAGTTTTCCTTTTTTTTCAAAATCAAGTTTACTCTCAAATCCCATTCTGCCTCTCATCCATTATATGTAAGTGCCTGGAGATCTCCTTCCCCCACACTGTTTATAAAAGATGCCCCAATGCCACCACACAGAAGTGAAGATATCATGATCACCAGGACAAAGTCCTCACTCTGGAGCCTCGGGGTAGACACTGAGAAACTACCCATAAAATTCTGAGAGAAGTGAAAATGGTATTAGAAAGGAAGAAAACTTTCCCTGGCCAGAGAACAGCTCCTGTATATTGTTGTACCATAAACACATCTAGGTGGAGATGGTGGTTGGGGACATGGCCTCCTTTTCTCCCCCATTAGCCTCCCAGGGTTCAGTCAGCACACACACCTTTTCCCACGCTGCTTGGAAAGTTCCTTCCTTTCCCCTTGGGCCAGCTTAGGCTGTCCTTCTGCCTCAGTTTCCCGGGACTACAGGTACACACCATCATGCCTGGCTAATTTTTCTATTTTTTATAGAGACGGGGGTCTCACTCTTGCTCAGGCTGGTCTTGAACTCTCAGCCTCAAAGGATCCTCCCATCTTGAGCTCCCAAAGTGCTGGGAGCCACTGTGCCCGGCCAATCTGGTTTGTCTTAAAGTCAAAAAAAGGAGGGACTAAGGCAGATAAATATTTAATTTGTCCCACAATCAAAGGGAGGAGGGATTAAGGTATATAAATATTTAGTAAATATTTAATGTGTCCTACAGTCAAAGGAGGAGTGATTACAGTAGATAAATTATGATAATATTTAAGGTAGATAAACATAAGTCCTGTGTTTATTTCCCCAAAATTAACTGCACAATAATGGGGAAGTACTGACAAGGATTAGGAAATGAGGTCTTTCCCTTCCTCCCACCCTACTCTTCTTCCTGGTACCCCTGGCTCAGGGAAGGGTGCTTTCTGCATTGATTCAGAAAGAAATGACCCAATGCTTAGCTTTTAATTTCAAAATAGACTTTCATAGCCCATGGCAGAGAAAACAGCTTTAGGGAGAAAAGGCTTCTGGGGCAGCAACTCATCTAATTCTTAGCCTAAACATTAGGCAAATCCAAGAACAATGACCCACCCAGACTAGAAGACCCCACTTCTTCTTTTCCCCTCTTTTCCTAGGGGAAAAGAGAGTTGGAGGGGTGAGCAAAAGAGTGAGTCATGGATGTGTGTCCCTGTGCCTCACCCATTACCGAGCCTGGGGTGGGCAATAGAATCCCCAGAGAAAGTGGGAGAATCTTGGAACAGGGGAAGGCAAGCTGCACTCTCTTCCTGGGAGGCCCCAGAGAAAGCAAGGAGGTCTTCTCCCACTTCCCCCCACCCGGGTGCATGGTGACAACAGCTGTCTGCAGCAGCCTCCACCAGCGCTGTCCCCTGGGATTCCAGGGTGGAGAGGACATCTAATAGCACCATGTGCCTGAAAGAGGAACTTAGGCAGTGAGAGCCATGCAGTGAGGACACGGGGAATTCGGAGCACGTGGAGGGATACTTTTGGAAACATGTCCAGACATGTTTTCATGCTAAGACTCCTTGTCCCTCTACCTCCTACCTATTGAGTCAGGCAGGAGGCACACGCCACCTTAAACAAATGGGATGGGTGGTTGCGTCGTGATCATTGTTACACTTAGGGCTTCCAGGCTGTCTTCTGTTTTGAGTCCCTATCAAGACAGTGATCTTGAATGTCAGATCTGATTCAGAAAGAGAAAGGACTCAAAGTTCCTTAAGATTAGGGTGACACATACCTAGATCGTGTCAATGGAAAAAAAAAAGCTAAACTCTGTAAAATAATTTTTGTTTGTTTGTTTGTTTTTGAGACGGAGTCTTACTCTGTTGCCCTGTGGCATCAGCCTAGTTCACAGCAACCTCAAACTTCTGGGCTCAAACAATCCTCCTGCTTCAGCCTCCCGAGTAGCTGGGACTACAGGCATGTGCCACCATGCCCGGCTAATTTTTTTCCTATATATTTTTAGATGTCCAGCTAATTTCTTTCTATTTTTAGTAGAGATGGGGTCTCACTCTTGCCCAGGCCAGTCTCAAACTCCTGACCTCAAACAATCTGCCCGCCTTGGCCGCCCAAAGTGCTAGGATTACAGGCATGAGCCACCATGCCCGGCCTATAAAATAATTTTAAAGAGATTTACTCTGAGCCAAATTTGAGGACCAGGACCCAGAGTCATGCCCAAGAAGCTTCAACAAGTGGACTCGCTGTAGCTGGGTTATAGTTTGGTTTTATACATTTCAGGAAGACAGGGGTTACAGGTAAAGTCATAAATCAATATGTGGGAGGCATACATTGGTTTGGCCTAAAAAGTTTGGCCACCTCGAAGCAGGGGCTTACAGGTTATAGGTGGGTTTAAAAATTCTTGGACTTGTAATTAGTTAACCACTTTGGTGATAGCCACAGATGACCGTGCACAGCCCAGCATCCACTATAGTCGACAGCCACGGATGAACGCGCACAGAGACTTTAGCCGACAGCTGTGATGTGACTTTTCTAATTTTTCATTTATCAAAATAAAATTGTGAACATTTAAAAATAATGTAATGAAAACATATATGTATGTTACCTATTCTGATTTACATTACAAGTAAAGCTGCCTGTAAAGTCAAACAAGCTTTCAGTGCTTTAAAGCTTTCCTCATCACACAAGAGCAAAACGGATCCGTCGTCAATGCGCAGCACACACCACCGTGCGGACTGCGAGTGCCGGCTGTGGGCGAGGCTTCGCGCCGGTGAGCGCCATTCCGAAGTGGTTAAAGACATGAAGCTTTATCTGGAGGTTTGGAATGTTTTAAGATAAGAAGCTCTTAATCAGAGATAAGCCACCTGACATACATTTATTGTGTAAATTGAGACCTGCAGGTTTGTCTTGAATACACTTAGGCCTGCTAATGGGTTACAAAGGAAGTCTCCAAGAAGGGAGGGGGCATGATGAGGCATGTCTGACCTCCCTCCTCCTGGCAGGCAATTTAGCTTTAGGATGTTCATTTGGCCACGAGGGGGTCCATTCAGTCAGCCAGTGCGGGGGGTGGGGTGGGAGGGCGGAGTGGTGGTGGGGTGAGCCTTAAGATTTTATTTTAGTTCACAGCACATCTGTTGCCCCACATTATTATTTAAAAGTGCCCCCTTTTGACCTTTTCGGGATAATAGAAATGTTCTAAATTTTTATTGTGCTGGTGGTTACATCACTCTATACATTCGTCAAAACTCATCAAACTGGACACTTAAAATGGGTGCGGTTTGCCATGTGGATGAAGTGACATGATATCTGTGTGAAATTGCTTCTGAAAAAAATATAAACAGAGACACAAAGCAAATGTGATAAAATGTTAACAATGGATGAGTCTAGGTAATATATATTTGACATATTTTGAAGTTAAGAGGAAAACTTGAGAGGAAAAAGAATACCAGCATACATTTTGTCATCTGGATTCTATTGCGCTGTCAGACTGGGAACACTTACCAAAAATAGGGATAGTTGGTACATGATCACTGGCGAACACACTTTGAAAAGTAGATGCTAAAATGGACCAACAAAGCAATACTGGGCGTCCTATCTGTCAGAAGTCTGCAGTCACCTGCCAGGGCCTGTGTTTGTCCATGTTCTCCAGTTCTCTGGGAGCTCATAACGTTTAGGGTGGGGAACATTTATAAGCCACCTGTTTGGTTGACATTCAGGCCCTTTCTTCTCCCAAAGGTTTGTTCTCATAAAATTCCTTTATGACCTCACCTGTGGGCAACATCCTCCTGTCCTTGTCTCCAGTCCCTCATGCCTTGGGGCGCTGAGACTTGTTCTGGGGTTTATAGCCTAGGTCACTAACTGCAGCTGTGGTTCTTCACCTTGCCTGTGTGGGATGTGTATACAGTGGATACTTGTCTCAGCTGTACTTCATGTCGGGGAACAGGCATGAGGATTTAAGCAAGATTTTTTAAAGCTCATGTAAAGTCTCAAACACCTGGAGCCACTGGGAAACTGTCAGACAGCTAAGTGACAAGTGTCCAAACCATGTGACAGTTACAGGATGAAGGGAAGAGCTGAGGGGGAAACATGAAATATACCACTTTTCTGCCTCTTTTCATAATAGTCCCAACTGCTTCTATATGAGATGTGGTTTGTCAAGGTGAGAAAGGAGCTGAGCTAAGAGAAGATTGGGAAAGATGCTAAAATGAGGGTGGACATATTCATATGTGAACCTTCGCGAACGTTTATTCCTATGAGCTGCTACTGCTTCACCGTGAAGCTGGCTATGAGGCCAGTGAAATTTCCCAAGATTTTGTGAATCCAATGTTCTTTTTCTTTTCTTAGTTATCGAAGATGCTAATGAGGTGATGGCTGCTAAGAAGGTTTCCTGGGAGCAGTAGCTATGCAGGTTATAACAGCTGGCCTTCGTGGGGGGATTAGTGTGTGTCAGGGTCTGTACTGGCCACTGAAACACGTTATGTCCTGTCACCCTCAGACCTCTAAGCCAAGCATGGCTCTCCCTACGTTGTAGATGGAGAGGCAGATTCTCAGTGAGATTAAGTAACTGGCTCAGGGGCATATAATTAGTGAGAGCAAGACTGGGGTCTTACCTACCAAATTCTACTGACCAGAACTGAGAAGTGTGATTGGCCCTGTTACGTTTGTTCATTCAGTCAGAATCGTATCTCAATTACACCCAGCATATAGTTGCAGAACGTAAGAAGGGGTGGCTGCCATACATTCTGGGAACTCACTCCTCTTCTGTGCAATGAGTTCAGAGTGAGCAGGACCAGAAAGTGTGGCTGTATCTGTGTTCCATGCCTTATGCTCCCAGTGAATACCAGGAACTTTCTTGAGTTGAAGCTAAGTTTCCATCAATAGTCAGAGGACAGTCTGGTTCTAACGGAGGTGCCAGGAATGCTCTGCCCTGGAGAGCACGGGGTTTCACTAAGAGAGTACCTTCTCAGGTATTTCTAGGAAGGATAACTTCTCAACATTTGTGCAGATAATGCATTGAGGGGCCTGGCCCATGACCACTGAGGAACATCGTCTGTGATTGAAACAATGAGAAGATCAGCAGTACTTGCTAACTAAGAGTATGATTTAGCCATGTGCCTGGTCTTGGAGAAAAGAGGCTGTCAGCAGGTAAATCTTTCCGGGGAAAAGGTACCCTTCTTTGTGCTCTCTATAAACACAGGGGGGAGGAAGCAAGTCAGCTGGGCGAGGAGCTGGTATGGTGTTGAGTTCTCGGGCAGAGCCGACCGAACCGAGGTGGTTGCGGCCATGAAGGTGGGGGAGTGGTACTAAGGATCAAGTATACTGTTAAAGAAAAAAAAAAAAGAAAAACCCAAACATGAGGAAGGCCGGTGCCACGTCTATGTGGGCTTCATGCTGTGGGCTACTGAATGAAGTCATGGGAACCGGAGCTGTCAGGGGCCAGCAGTCAGGATTTGCAGGAACCACTGGTCCGTTCAGATTTACACCAAACCCTGATTTCTCCACCTACCCACCAGCAGCTACAGAAGGGTCTAATATAGTTTGCAAAGCCTGTGGACTATTGTTTTCAGTCTTTAGAAAGAAGCATGTTTGTTGTGACTGCAAGAAGGATTTTTGCCCCATTTGTTCAGTCTTACAAGAGAATCTCCGTAGATGTTCTACTTGTCACTTACTGCAAGAGACAGCCTTTCAGCGTCCTCAGTTAATGCAACTGAAGGTGAAGGATCTAACGCCAGCATCTCATTCTTAGAAACATACCAATACATACTTGTCGAGAGAAAGAAGACTTGGTAGATCTAGTACTATGCCATCATGGACTAGGCTCTGAGGATGACATGGACACAAGCAGTCTGAATTCTTTAAGGTCCCAGGCTTCTAGGTTTTTTACACGTTCATTTTTTTCAAACTATACAGCCCCCTCTGCTACTATGTCTTCATTTCAGGGAGAGCATATGGATGGGGAGCGGACCTCCAGATCTGGAGTGCTTGCACAGGTACAGAGTGAAATAGCTTCAGCAAACACAGATGATGAAGATGATGAGGAGGATGACAATGATGAAGAAGATGAAGAAGAATAAGAAGAAGAAGAGGAGGAGGAGGAGGAGGAGGAGGAAGAAAATGTGGAGGAGCAGACCCCTGGGCTCTCCAAGAAGAGAGTAAGAGCTTCACTGTCTGACTTGTCAAGCCTTGAAGATGTGGAAGGGATGAGTGTGCGTCAGCTGCAGGAAAGCCTGGCTTGGAATTTTGTCAGCTATTCCGGCTGCTGTGAAAAATGGGAGCAGGTCGAGGAAGCAAACCGGCTGTACAAAGAGAATGAAGAAAACCAAAAGCCCTGTGCTGAGCGGCTGCAGCTGCAGGGTGAAGGGGACGACAGCCTGTGTCGCATCTGCATGGATGCCGTCATCGGCCGTGTCTCGCTCGAGTGGGGGCACATGGTCACCTGCACCAAGTGTGGCAAGCACATGTGTGAGTGTCCCGTCCGCCGGCAGTATGTGGTGCGAGCTGTGCACGTGTTCAAGTCCTGAATCTGAGGCTCTCCCCAACAGGACACTTGCCCCCAAACTTGATCCCAAACATTTCAGTGCACAGAAGGGACTGGAAACTTACTGTTCAAAGGCCGAAGCTATTTTTAAAGAATTATTTTCACTACGTTATGGGAATATTGGTCCATGCCATGAGCCTATCTGCCTGTGGACATAGGAGCTTCCCAGGTTCTGCGGGCTTTCTCTTAAGTCCTGTAAACACTTACTGTTGAAGTCAGACTGTGCCACATGTGGGCAATTATTTCTGTCTTTGGAAGACACTTATCCTGTTCTTATTTCCCCTTCATCCTATTTTTAACTTAAACTACTCAGATGTTTGAAACTTCTGTTCTCTTTAGATGAGATCACTGTCCACAAGTGGCTGACGTGGAACATGCTGAATAGTGCCCTCTGAATGTTCACTTTATTAGTCTTGTGTATTTTAAATGCTTATATTTGATGAATGTAAGTTTCCACATTGTTGCTATTTCTGCATTTAAACATAATTGGGGCCGGGCGTGGTGGCTCACACCTATAATCCTAGCACTCTGGGAGGCCGAGGCAGGAGGATTGCTCAAGGTCAGGAGTTCAAGACCAGCCTGAGCAAGAGTGAGACTCCGTCTCTACTATAAATAGAAAGAAATTAATTGGCCAACTAAAAATATATAGAAAAAAAATTAGCCAGTCATGGTGGCGCATGCCTGCAGTCCCAGCTACTCAGGAGGCTGAGGCAAAAGGATCGCCTGAGCCCAGGAGTTTGAGGTTGCTGTGAGCTAGGCTGACACCACGGCACTCTACTCCGGGCAAAGAGTGAGACTCTGTCTCAAAAAAAATAAATAAATAAAATAAACATAATTGGAACAACCGACATTCTATAGGTGACTGCTGGGGCCTTAGACTAAACATGTCCATTTTTGTTCAGGTACAGCTTTTTATAGCAAGGGCTGCATCTAGCTTCTTTCTTTAGAAGTGTGTGTGCTAAAATTCTTTATTAATGTGTAATCAGTTTACACTGTTTTGTATAGTGAAGGTGTATTTTCAGCGCTACCTGGTAGCTAATTTCAACTTTAGGAATAAAATTAGATTTAAAAAAAAAAACACGGGGATGTGGCTGGTGGGCCTTGTTGAGGGTTGAGTTCTCCAAAAACAACTACTGAGATGGAGTTTGATGTGCATATTTATTAGAGATCAATACCTATGAAGGGAAGAGGAAAAAAGCAGATGGAGCAGAGGAGGGAACTGAACTGTGCTGCAGGCCCCTGCAAAGCTGCAGTGTACACGGTGGGCACCGTGTAGCAAGTGCCCATCAGAGTGTGCCCTTCAGACTGGAATGGTTCAGCCTTTGGACCCTGCTTCACCCAGTCGCTGGATGAGGCTTCCCCAGAAGGGCAGCAACCTTGGGTGACCCAAGGTCACCCTAAAAGACCAAGGACCCTGAAAGAGCTGACCACACTCCCACTGGCCACACTCCTAGCAACTAGGCAGCACACCCTTCCTTGATGGGGGATGTGGGCAGTGCAACTCCACGTCCAGTATGGCCCTCTGCCCGGGTTCTTCCAAGCTCCCAGGAGCATTATTCCTTTTGCCAACAAGTTTTTCTAAATACTGTTGTAGCAGGTGCTACTGATGCCTGTCCTATATACCGTCAGCCCACTCCTCAGTTCATCTGTAGCTGTGGTTGACAGTTTCTGTGCAGGCTAACAGCTTCTACTTTTTGCCATTAGGATCAGTTAACTTTCAATTACAATCTCCTTAATACACACGCACACACGCACACACACACACCCCATTTGAAAGAAAACAAAAGTGTTGCCTTTTCAGATCTCAGATTCTAAGGAGTCTTAGAACCAGAAATTGACAAACAGTGCCTGGAATTCAAGGGATGAAATGGCCTTAGGCATTACTGAAAGAAATTCTGACTCATTAGAAAGAATAATTTGTACTTGCATTTCCCATGAACAAAATCCCATGGCCCTGTAACTATAACACGACCAGATGATGATAGGCAGCTGCTGGTATCACCCCAACCAGGTCAGCCCTCAATGTTAGCTTTGAGCTTGTTGGGATTTCTTATCTGGGTGGCAAGAGAAGCATGAAATACATCATTGGGCAAACAGGATTCAATGAAAGAAGGAGGAAATTCTTTATATGCATTAGATGTTTATATTTTAGATCTAAATTATGTCATGTACATACTAGTTATTTCCTTAATCATTGGCTCATTGTAGTTGAAGTTCACATTATAAAGGAATGTGTTTTCTGTGCAAAGACAGCTCTGCTGACTTCCTGTTATTGGGCCTGCTATCCTGGAACATGTACAGCCAAGCAGTCATCTGCACCTAACTGACCCTCCTAATGCCACCCTTGAGATGCTAGGCCAGGCTGTTCAACTGCAAATCAGGCAAAGCTAAGTGACTATGTGATTAATTTCTTACATTAGTTTCATATATTCACATATTAATTTCCAAAGGGATTTTAAACAAAGATGATAGAATGAAGCTAATCAAATAGAAATGGAAAATCAAGATAAGGAAAGAAGACAGAAGAATTCACGGGAGTGAAAGGACCACTGTAACTGCACCAGAATTTAGGCAGGAGGTTCCTGGTTTCCAGGGCAGTAAAAAACAAAGCAGATTATATAGTTCTCATCAGAAAGAAAGAAGGGTTCCAATTCTTAAAAGAGATGTACCCCCCATTTCTAAAATCTAACAATAATGCAATTTAAAAAATATTTTAAATTAACAAAGCAATATCTAAAATTTTTAGAATGAACTTCTCCTGTGGACCTTTGCATCGTCGGTACCGATTGATGTAAAGTGTGGCAATTTTGCAGCACAGATAGACGTGAATTTTTCACAACTCCTTCAGCACTTACGAGGAAAAGAACATGGGTTTGTCTTCGGGAAGACCTGGGTTTAAACGCCAAGTTCACTATTTGAGGGACCTTGAGAAGTGGTTGAATGTCTCTCAGGTTCAGTCTCTGCCTCAGGAGAATAAAGATGATAAAATCTTCCTCACAAGCTTGCTGTGAGGATTACGTGAGATAACATTTGTAAAGCTCTAACAGTATCTGGCATGTGAGAGTTGTTTTTTCCTTTCTCCATGCCAGCATGTCCTTTTCTTTTTTCTTTATTCCTTTTTTTTTCTTGGTGTATCAGTCAGAGTCCTGCTAGAAAAAAGACTGCACACACACAGGTGTAATATGTAGCACTGAGACCATATCAAAGGTGTCAGCAGTTACAGGGTAGCAACATTCCCAGAGATTTGCAGTGACAGGGAACCCTTCTCACCTGAGCAGTAGGGTTGGGACTGTCACCAGATTCTGGGGACAGAGTCTGTGGCTGTAGGAGAGGCCCCTGAGGGTCAACACCCCAGCTCGCTCTCTCCTACATCATCTTCTGCTACTAGCTCCATCAGCCAAACCCACCTGGAAGCCAGGGGGAGAGGGAACTCAAATGATGGGGGAAGGTCAGCCTCCCAGGTCACAGAGTAGGGTGGGGAGCAGTAGAGAGGGGCTAAAGAAGTCATCCAAGACTATCCAGCATACTTGGATAAAAACCTTGATGCAAAAGACAAAAGTAGGTCATTGAAGTGCAGCTTGTTGAGAGATATTTTGTGAGGACTTAGAGTTATCCTGTGGTAGCCAAGAGTAATTCCAGGGAGTAGATGAATAAATACATGCATCTAGGGATACACAGATTTGCTGCACCTTAGCTGGCCTAAATAAACTTTCCACCGGTCTTGGTTTTGGGATCTGGAGAGCACACAATTAAAATTGATGCTCTCCGCAAGGGCCAGGCTGTAGTTTTACAGTCCCTTACTTTGGAAATCCTACAGGCAGTGGGTAGGGCTGATGAGTCTAGTGTTTCCTTCTGTACCCTGCATCCACCATAAGTGGCTGGTCCAAGCCCTGCAAACAGAGCTAACACCTAGACACCTGGAGAGTTGGTACTTCAGGTGACTGAGGCTCTGCATCAGAAACAGGTCAAGGTCACCAAAACCCCTCCTGAATTCTAAGAAGCTATTTCCAATCCTTTATCTCTACGATGGGGCAAAATTAGTAATGCTTCCCCTGCTATGGAATGAATAATGAATGGATTAATAAATATCTCCAAATAGCATACTCTCCATGTAAACCTATCTTGCTGAAATAGCTAAAAGATTTAAAAACAGATAAACTTTTAAAATGCTTTATTGTGGTAAACTATACATAACATAAAATTTTACCATTTTAACCATTTTCAAGTGGCATTTTCAATGGCATTAAGTGCATTCACATTGTTATGCACCCATCACCAGCCCTGAACTTTTCATCCTCCCAAACTGAAACTCTGTATCCAGTAAACAATAACTCCATTTCTCCACCATTCTACTTCCTATCTCTATGAATTTGACCATTTAAGTACCTCATATAACTGGAATTATGCAGTATTTATCCTTTTGTGCCTGCCTTATTTAACTAAGGATAATGTCTTCAAGGTTCATCCATGCGCAGTATGGGTCAGAATTTCCTCCTTTGTAAGGCTGAATAATATTCCACTGCATGAATATACCACATTTTGTTTGTCCATTCATCCGCTGATGGACATTTGAGTTGTTCCCACCTTTTGGCTATTGTGAATAATGTTGCTATGAATGCTCTTATATAAATATTTGTTTGAGTCCTTGCTATCAATTATTTTGAGTATACAAGGGCTGTCCAGAAAGTATCCAGCTATGTACCTGTTCTCATTATATTAACAATGGCTGGGTGAAGTGAAATTGCTGGATCATATGGTAATCCTATGTTTAATTTTTTTGAGGAACCACCATGCTGTCTTCCACATTGGTCGTACCATTTTATACTTCCACCAACAGTGCACAAGACTTCTAATTACCCCACGTGCTCATCAACACTTGTTAATTTCTCTTTAGTTTAGGTTTTTCTTTTTTTTGTAATAGCTATTCTAATGGGTGTGAAGTGGTATCTCATTGTGGTTATGATTTGTATTTCCTTAATGATTAGTGCTTGTTGAACATTTTCTCATGTGCTTACTGTCCGTCTCTGTATCTTCTTTGGAGAAATACCTATTCATGTCCTCTGCCCATTTTTCAATTGGGTTGTTTCTTTGAGTTATTGGAATTCTTCATATATTCTGGAAATTAACTGCTTATCAGATATATGATTTGCAAATACTCTTTCCCATTCTGTGGGATGCATTTTCACTCTGTTGATAGTGTCCTTTGAGGTGCAAATGTTTTTAATTTTTAAGGAAGTCCAACTTAACTAAATTTTTCTTTTATTGCCTGTGCTTTTGTGTGTCATATCCAAGAAATCATTGCCAAATCCAATGTCATGACCCTTTGCCCTTATGTTTTCTTCCAAGAGTTTTATAATTTTGAGTCTTACATCTATGTATTTGATCCATTTTCAGTTGATTTTTTTTATAATTAACTGAAATTATATGATGTAAAATGAAGGTCCAATTTCATTTTTTTATGTGAATATTCAGTTTTCCTAACATTTGTTGAAAAGACTATCCTTTCCCCATTGAATGATTTGACACTCTTGTCATTTGACCGTATATGTGAGGGTTCATTTCTGGGCTTTCTATTCTATTCCATTGGTCTGTATGGCTTGTATTTATGCCAGCACCACACTAATTTGATGACTGTAGCTTTGTCATAAGTTTTGAAATCAGAAAGTGTGAGTCCTCCAACATTATTCTCTTTTTTCAAGATTGTTTTGGCTATTTTCAGTCCCTTGAGATTCCACATGAATTTTAGGATAGGTTTTTATATTTATGCAAAAAAAAGGTCATTGGAATTTTTAGTATGGATAAAAGGTCATTGGAATTTTGGTAGGGATGGCATTGAATCTATAGAAAGTTCTGGAAAGTCTTCCAATCCATGAACATGGATATCTTTTAATTTCTTTGTGTCTTCTTTAATTTCTTTCATCAGTGTTTTATATGTTTTAGTGTGAAAGTCATTCACCTCCTTGGTTAATTCCTTAGTGTTTTATTCTTTTTGATGCTATTTTAAATGGAATTGTTTTCTTAATTTCCTTTTCAGACTATTCCATCGTTAGTCTACAGAAACTTGATTGATTTTTGTGTGTTGATTTGGTATCCTGCAACTTTGATGAATTTATTTATTATCTCTGACAGTTATTCTGTGGAATCTTTAGAGTTTTCTACATACAAGATCATGTCACCTGTGAACAGAGGAACAGAGATAATTTTACTTCTTCCTTTCCAATTTGGATGCCATTTGTTTCTTATTCTTGCCTAATTGCTGTCACTAAAAGTTCTAATATCGTGTTAAATAGAAGTGGTAAAAGTGGACATCCTTGTCTTATTCCTGATCTCAGAGGGATAGCTTTCAACCTTTCTCCATTGAGAATAATGTTCTCTGTGGGTTTTTCCTATATGACCTTTATTATGCTGAGGATGCACACACTTCTTTTTAAAAAAAAACAAAAAAACTTTTTTTGAGACAGTGTCTCACTCTGTTGTCCATGCTAAAGTACAGTGGTGTCATGATAGTTCACTGCAGCCTTGAACTCCTGGCCTTAAGTGATCCTCCTGCCTCAGCCTCATGAGTAGCTAGGACTACAGGTGTGCATCACTGCACCAAGCTCACACACACTTTCTGAGTGCCTTCTATGTGGAAAGCATTTCTAAATGCTCTGCATGTATTATCTCATTAATTTACATAACCCCGTGAAACAGGCATTATTATCCCCCTTTTTTCTTTTTTTTTTTTTGAGACAGAGTCTCACTCTGTTCTGGGCTAGAGTGCCGTGGCATCAGTCTAGCTCACAGCAACCTCAAACTCCTGGGCTGGAGTGATCCTTCTGCCTCAGCCTCCCGAGTAGCTGGGACTACAGGCATGTGCCACCATGCCCGGCTAATTTTTTCTATATATTTTTAGTTGGCTGATTAATTTCTTTCTATTTTTAGTAGAGATGGGGTCTCGCTCTTGCTCAGGCTGGTTTCGAACTCCTGACCTTGAGCGATCCGCCCACCTCGGCCTCCCAGAGTGTATCCCCCTTTTTTCAGATGAAAAAACTGAGGCACAGATACATATATTCTCCCTACAGTGAAATTTTTGTAAAGAGTTTTATTTTTACACGTAGCATGTTGATTTCACTAAAATAATGATTTACTGAGTTACATTAAGCATTAATTTGAATCATTATGAATCATGCCATATTGTGCATTCAGATCACTCAATCTCTCATTAGATGGTAGGCTACTGCAGCACAGTGCTCACTTCCACATGCCCCGCCCGGTGCTCCCTGTGCCTCCCAAATAAAGCAACTGCACCAAAATCTTCGTCTCAGGGTCAGTTCCTAGGGGAACCAAAACTAGGACATTTCATTCCATTTCTATAAAACACAAAAATAGATGGAATTAATCTATGCTATTAGAATTCTGGGTGATGGTTACCCTTGGGTGAGAGGAAGGTAGAGACTGGACTTGGACAGAAGGGGGCTCCTGGGGTGTTGGTAAGTTTCTTTTTCTTTTCGTTTTTTCTTTCTTTTTTTAAAATTTTTTTTCCTTTTGAAGGGGCTGGGGGTTGTGAGGAGGGGTGTTCAGTTGCCTTGGTTTTCTTTGTCAAGACAGAGACTCACTCTGTCATCCTGGGTAGAGTGTAGTGGTGTCATTGTAGTTCACAGCAACCTCCAACTCCTGGGCTCTAAGCGATCCTTCTGCCTCGGCCTCCGGGTAGCTGGGACTACAGGTGTGCACTGCAACACCTGGCTGGTTTTTTTTTTCCTTTCTTTTTGGTAAAGACGGGGTCT
>VBSM01003209.1:2375314-2433499 GCA_008086735.1 Cheirogaleus medius
TTTAGTTAAACAATGATTTTATTGCTTGAGTTCATAGACAAATTTATGCAACCAGGGCAGAGGCTGTGGATGACTCACTGAAAAGTAAAAAGGGAGAGAGAAAATCAAGATTAATACTGGTCCTCCATATCCATTCACAGAATTTCCCTGTTAATGGAGTTATTTGCAAACAGCCAAAATAAACCCCAACTATAATAAAATGTACCCAACTACTGAGTTCCTGAAACAGCTCATTGTGCTCAAGCATAATGAAGATGCTCACTCAGACATCCAAGGAAGAACTGGCCAACACAAGGAAAGACCTTTCTGGTCGAAACTGCGAATGTTTGGAAATCAATCATCACAGTGAGCAATTCATGGAAAAATTAAAAGAACACAAACACCTGGAAGCAGAGGTGTGCAATCAAACTACCCACTATCTAAGAGGGAGTCAAAGGGGCTTGTTCATGGTCTAAACCAGGGGTCAGCAAACTATGGCCCTCTGCTTGTCTAATAAAGTTTCAATAGAGCACAGCCACACCCATTTGATTATGCACTGTCTGTAGCTGCTTGCCCACCACCGTGGCAGAAAGAAAGAGTAGTTACCCATATGCCCCACAAGTCATGAAGTATTTATGATCAGGGCTGTTATTATATTTGGCTGACTCCTATTCTTGTTAACAAAAAAAGGTTATACTTACTACTTCCAGTTGGGAGGAAGAACTCGCTTGGTCTTGTAATATCGAGCCAATCGATGAATTTGGCTCTTTATCAGAATCAGGCGGAATTTAGCATCCTTATCCTTTCTATTCCTCTCAAGATGCTTTCGAACAGCAACCGCTTTCTTAAGTAAATGACAGAGATCCTCAGGAAGATCAGGAGCAAGTCCTTTAGACTTAAGGATTCTCAAGATTTTATTTCCTGTCACAAAACGTACTTGTGCAACGCCATGTGAGTCCCTCAGGATCACACCGATCTGTGAGGGAGTAAGGCCCTTCTTGGCCAGTTTATAAATCTGCTCCTTCACGTCGTCAGACGTCAACTTCAGCCAAGTGGGGATGCTGCGGCGATAGGGCAAAGCCGACTGGGACAGGCCCTTCCCGGGAGCATGCATGCGACCCATGATGGCGGTGGTCGGGCAGCAAAAAGAGTCACGTGTTGTTTTTAAAACACACACATATACACACACACACACACCTTCCTTCCTTTATGTTTTTCTCCTGCTCTCCTGCGCTTCTTTAGGATGCATGAACATAACGTCTTCACATTCTTACTGGCATGGCCTGGCGTCTTTGCTCTTTCTGACTTGTTCTCTTCTCTGTAGCATTTTTCTTACCCATGGTTCTCCTTTAGTCCCCACCTGTACTTTAATTAAAATGTCATGGGTTTTTTTTTTGAGACAGAGTTTTGCTCTGTCATCCCACTTAGAGTGCAGTGGCATCATCCTAGCTCACAGCAACCTCCAACTCCTAGGCCCAAGCGATCCTCCTGCTTCAGCCTCCCGAGTAGCTGAGACTACAGGCGTGCACCAGGATGCCTGGCTGATTTTTCCATTTTTTGTAGAGATGGGATCTTCCTCTTGCTCAAGCTGGTCTCAGACTCCTTTAAGAAGATTTTAGTTTAGCTTAGCATTTTTTGTTTATTTGATGAATTACATGCATCATAGAATAGAGTGAAATTTGTATTTCTTCTGAAACACTATCTTTCATCTCTGAGTGGGCTGCCACCTCTTGTAGGAGGCCTGTGGGAACGCTGCTGGCCACGCCTGGCAGCAGCCTCGTGGTTACCTTCAGTCTCTGTGCACCTCTTCTCTTTGGTCATTTCTCTTGTACTCTGTGTGTCCAGCTGCTTAGGCTTAATCTTCCTCCCACGGTCTATGTGAAAAGCGTTACATTTACTTTTCCTCCTGAGGCTCCTTAGAGCTCCAGTGATCCAAGTGTTTTATTTGTACCTGTGTCACCGTGTGAGAGTCTCTTCCCAGTGGCTGCGTGTGGACCTGAGTTACCCCGGTCCTAGCGCGGTCCACACTTGACTCTGACTGCGTGTCGTACTGCTCTCTCTCACCAGCATGAGCTCCTTGAGGGTTGGCGCCAGGTTTGTTTTGCTCATTGTTACGTCTGTAGCACTTAGCATATTACCTTGCATATAGTAGGCGCTATTATAAATTATGTTAGAAGCATATTTTTTTTTACAGTTTAACCACTCTGAAATTGGGGTGTACCTCACAATCAATGCATATTAAATTGGTAGTGTTTTTTCTTTCTTGGTGGTACATACAATAATAGTAGTTCTTATGATCAATGATATCTTACCTGAAATGTGGTACTTGTTGAATGAATAAATGCTGCATTTTAGAATTACTTTAGAGATTCCTCAGTTCTACATACAGGGTAAGCCTTCTGCGATTTAAGCACTCTAATTTTACTGTGTAGGTTTCACCCTTAGGCTTATGTGTTCGTTAAATGCTAGGAAATACATGACCCACTCCCAGTGGTTGGCATGTGTAATCTCTACTACTTAGAAGTTTTTTATAGCTCATGAGTAACCAATGTGTCCGGGTTATAACTGTTTTATCACTTGGTAGGAGGGAAGGACCCATGGCCTTAAACTGACTGCAAAAATTATCTTTCGCTATGGATCAGACTCTCCACTGGGGCAGCCAATCAAGAATTGACCTCAGTGTTTTGCTGCTTGGCAGTAGATGTGATTAGCTGTGGTTCCCTGAATCATGCAAATGTGGCACTTACTGAATTAATGAGGAGCTGGGGGGGGCATGATAGGATTTGTATTTCCAGTTATTCTATTTTTTCCTTATTTTTTCGTTTTCAGGAAGGACTTTTGACTGGATCTGCACAGGAAGCAGTCAAGCATTCTGATGTATTTTCTTCATCAACCACATTGGACAAAGGAACCAAGGGTAGAACCAAAACTGTTCTTAGCTTGTTTGATGAGGAAGAGGATAAAACAGAAGATCAAAACAGCATCCCAACTCCACAGAAAGAAGTGGGAAAGGTGAGCAAAAAGCAGTAAAGTTTCACATCTCTAGATGAGATAAAAGAATGGTGTCAAGTCTGTCATGTGAGTTACTGAAGCAATCTTAGTCTTCAGTTTGAGTATAAATGATTTTCTCTAGTAATTTAGTTGTTTGGGATTCTAAATCAGTGACTCTTACCTCAAGTAGCATTATTGGATAGGGGGTCCGAATTTTACCTGCCTCTCCTGGGATTTACAGACCCTTTTTGTTCCTCCCAGCAAAGCTTTACCGTTTGGCCAATTAATGGGGTATGAGCAACAGGAAAGCGAAATTAGGTCATATCTATACATGTAAGTATTCCTAGCATTCATGGTTAGAAATGTGTGTTATAGATATACCTTTCATGTTTATCAGTGGTCAGCAAATTTTTTCTGTAAAGGACCATGTGAAATAGTAACTATTTTAGCTTTTGCATGCCATATGGGCTCTCTCATAACTGCTCAGTTCTGCCATTGGTAGCATGAAAGCAGTCCTAGAAGATATAAAGATGAATTGAATGGGCATGATTGTGTTCCAGTAAATTTTATTAATAAAAATAGGTGATGGTCATTCTTTGAGGCTACTATTACCCTGATATTAAAACTAGACAGAGATACCACCAGAAAATTACACACCAATATTCTTTATGCATGTAGATGCCAAAATCCTCAACAAAATACTACGAAACCCAATCCAGCAGAATATAAAAAGGGTTATACACCATGAGAAGTGGGACTTATCCCAGGAATGCAAGGTTGGTTGAACATCTGAAAATCAATTGATAAAATATACTGTATCAATAAAATACAGGATAAAAAGCCCATGATCGGCCGGGCGCGGTGGCTCACGCCTGTAATCCTAGCACTCTGGGAGGCCGAGGTGGGCAGATCGCTCAAGGTCAGGAGTTCGAAACCAGAGCGAGACCCCATCTCTACTAAAAATAGAAGTAAATTAATTGGCCAACTAAAAATATATAGAAAAAATTAGCCGGGCATGGTGGCGCATGCCTGTAGTCCCAGCTACTCGGGAGGCTGAGGCAGGAGGATCGCTTGAGCCCAGGAGTTTGAGGTTGCTGTGAGCTAGGCTGACGCCACGGCACTCTAGCCCAAGGAACAGAGTGAGACTCTGTCTCAAAAAAAAAAGCCCATGATCATCATCTCAATAGATGCAGAAAAAGCATTGATAAAATCCAAACCTTTTCATGATAAAAACACCAACAAATTATTCATAGAAGGGAACTTCCTCAAGTTGATTAAGAACATCTATGAAAACCTGCAGCTAACATCATACTTATGGTGAAAGACTGGATGCTTGCACCCTAAGATCATAAAAAAGACAAGAATATCATTCTTGCCGATTCTAGTCAACCTTGTACTGGAGGCTCTTGGCAGGGTAATTAGGCAACAAAATGAAATAAACGGCATCCAGATTGGAAAGGAAGAAGTAAAGCCATGTCTGCTTGCAGATGGCATGATACAATATATAGAAAGTCCTAAGGAATCTACAGAAAATCTATTAGAACTAATTGAGCAAATTCATTAAGATTGCAGGATATCAGACCAATATATGAGAATCAATTGTAGTTCTGTATGCTAGTAATGAACAGTCTGAAAATGAAATTTTCAGTTCCATTTATAGGTAGCACAGAAATGATAAAATACCTAAGAATAAATTTAAGAAAATCACAAAACTTAAACTAGAGACTATAAAATATTGAGAGAAATTAAAGACCTAAAATAGATGGAAACACCTCATGATCGTGGACTACAAGCCTTAATATTGTCAAAATGTCAATACTCCCTTATAGTCCCTATTAAAATTCCAGCTTGTTTTTTATAGAAATGGATAAGCTGATCCTAAAATTTTTATGAAAGTACACAGGACCCAAAAGAGCCAGCAATCTTAAAAAAGATGAAGTTAGGCGACTCAAACTTCCCAATTACAAAACTTACTTCAAGACAGTGTGGTACTGGCATAAGGTTAAAATATATAGATCAGTGCAATAGAATTGAGAGTCCACAAATTAACCCTCACATTTATAGTCAATTGCTTTTGTTTTTTTTTTAGCCTTGGTCTCTCAAAGCGCTAGGATTATAGGCATGAACCAGTGTGCCCAGCTGTCAATTGCTTTTTTAACAAGAGTGCCAAGATAATTCAATGGGGGATAAAATAGTCTTTTCAACAATTGGTACTGGGACAACTGATGATCCACATGCAAAAGAATGAGGTTGGACCCTTACCCCACTCCATACACGAAAATAAACTCAGATTGTAGATCCAAAAGTGAGAACTAACACTCTAAAACTCCTAGAACAGAATATATGAGTAAATAAATCTTCATGACTTTGGATTAGGCAAAGCCTTCTTAGAGATGACAACCAAAGCACAAGTGACAGAAGAATAAATAGCCAAATTGGACTTTATGAAAATGAAAAAATTTGTGTTTAGGGATACCATAAAGAAAGAGAAAATAGTTGCAAATCATGTATTTGATAAGGGACTTTGATCCAAAATATGTAAAAGACTTACAAATCAATAATAAAAAGACATGCTGGACGTGGTGGCTCACGCCTGTAATTCTAGCACTCTGGGAGGCTGAGGCAGGCAGATCGCCCAAGGTCAGGAGTTCGAAACCAGCCTGAGGGAGAGCGAGACCCCACCTCTACTAAAAATAGAGCGAGACCCTGTCTCTACTAAAAATAGAAAGAAATTAATTGGCCAACTAAAAATACATAGAAAAAAATTAGCCAAGCATGGTGGCACATGCCTGTAGTCCCAGCTACTCGGGAGGCTGAGGCAGGAGGATCACTTGAGCCCAGGAGTTTGAGGTTGTTGTGAGCTAGGCTGATGCCATGGCACTCTACCCTGGGCAACAGAGTGAGACTCTGTCTCAAAAACATAAAAAAAAGCCCAATTAAAAAATGGGACCAAAGATCTGAATAGATATTTCTCCAAAGAAGATATACAAATGGCCAAAAAGCGCATGAAAAGATGTCCAGCATCAGGGAAGTGCAAATCAAAACCACTTCATACCCATCAGGATGATTATAATTTAAAAAAAGAAAAGTGACAAGTGTTGGTGAAAATATGGAGAAACTGAAGCCCTCATTCATTGCTGCTGGGAACGTGAAGTAGGACAACCACTTTGGAAGATAGTCTGTAGTTCTTCAAATTATTAAAACATAGAATTACCACATGATCCAGGAATTCCACTCCTAGGTAGGTATATATCTAAATGAAATGAAAACATATGTTCACACAAAAACTTGAATATGATTGTTCTCAGCAGTGTTATTCGTAATAACCAAATGATGGATACAACTTTTAAATGTCCATCCACTAATGAATGGATAAACACAATGCAGTATGTCCATACAATGGAATATTATCTGGTAATATAAAAGAGTGAAATACTGATACATGCCACGATATGGATGAACCTTGAAACATGCTAAATGAAAGAAGCCAGTCACAAAAGAACACATACTGCGTGATTCCATTTATATGAAATGTCCAGAATAGGAAAATCCATAAAAACAGAAAATAGGTTAGTTAATAGGTTCTTAGGGATGGTGGGGATGGGCAGGAATGGAAAATGACTACTAATGGTTTGGGGTTTTTTGCAGGGATGATGAGAATGCTCTAAACTTAGATTGTGGTGGTGGTTGCACAGCTCTGTGACTATACTAACAAATTGTTGAATTTCATACTTTCAATGGGTAAAAGTTATGGTGTATGAATTTTATCTCAATAGAGATGTTAAAAAAATAAACCAGGTTGGTAGGCCATTCTGTTTTGTATATCAAACTGAAGAAATAGTCCATGTTGATTTCTACAAAAAGTGTTTTATAAGTTTTCTTTATTACACCAGTAGTATAAACCTACTTATATATGAATAATTTGTTATATTTTCTCCCAGTCTCTTACTATGTATAGTTTTGTACTGTATTTCCACAGTTCTGAAACTTTTTAACCTTAATTGCTGTTTTAAACTGGTTTTTATGTATTAACAGTAGTAATTGTTAGTTAATTGTTAATGTGATTTATTTTGTCAGAAGTATGGGTTTTTGTGTTAATCTGTGGTTGTTGTACTAAAGAAGAAATAGGGGTGAATTTTAGAATGTCAGGAGCATTTTATTATTTAAACCAAGTAATGTTGGTAGTAACTTTTAAATGTCAGATATCCTAGCAAACAAAAAAATTCACTTGTAGCCTGCAGGTAGAATAGAAGTGATGGACGGACACAGGGAAGGCTTGTGGTCACACCCGTGCCAGGCCCTTGGACTGCATTGCTGACGGGTTCGAGATACACACTTTTACTGCTCTATGTGGTTTCTGAGATGGAGTCAGCTGCTCTTTCTTCTTTTTGGAATGAAATAGAACTCATTCAATTATATATGTTTCTATCCCGCCAGTTTTTCTCATTATGGAACTAATGGATTGTTCTTTAAATAGAAAATTCAGATATTACACAATGTCGAAAGATGATCTTTCCAGATTATCTAGTATTATTTGTATTTATAAATATATTCTCCACAATTTTTGATACCTCTATAGTATTCTGTTGTGTGAATGTGTCATTTCCCTACTGATTGGCCCTTAGGCTGTGGCCAGCCTTTTGCCAGTGCAAACAGAGCTGCAGGGACATCTTTATTATGTCATCTTTGCATGTGTGTGATTTCCTTGAGATAAATCTTAGCACTCTAATCACATGTGACCTTCCCTCTTTTTCCCAGGACTGCTATCCTGATGCCCGCCCCAAGAGCACAGGTGTCTTCCTGGATGAAGAGCTCCTTTTCAGCCACAAACTCCAGAAGGACAATGACCCAGATGTTGATCTTTTTGCTGGCACCAAAAAAACCAAGGTCAGCTCCAAATGGTTCCCCACATCATGGCTTTGTTATTGTATTGGATATTGTCTCAACAGCTTACCTAGCTCTCTTTGTAAATTTTTTTTGTTTTGGATATTGAATTTCAGTGTTGTCTTTTCTAGTTGTTAGAGCCAAGTGTTGGGAGCCTCTTTGGGGATGATGAAGATGATGATCTTTTCAGCTCTGCCAAGTCCCAGCCTTTGGTACTAGCCTGTTGTTCTCCATACTGGAGTGGGTGGAAAAACTTCTGAGAAAGGAAATTTGTGTCAAGTTAAATGATTAAGGAAAATCCACAGAGAATCCTGGTGCTTACTAATAAATGAGCAGCAAATAACATGCTGATAGGAGCATGTACAGAGGATGTAACTCTCAGTTTGTGGTGTTCCCCATCTTGCGGTCCCTAAACTAACATTTAAACATTAACTGACCCAGGCTCTCTGACAAATTTGTTTGATTTTGAAATGGTTTATTGAAAGACCATTGCATATAATATAGTGACTAAATGTTTGTGCCTTTTAGGTGCAAAGCTTTAAATCTGAGTTTTAGTCTTTGTGTGTGGTTTTCCCCCATCCCAGTAGGTTTTGTAAGTACTCTGTTTTCTTCTTATCATCGAGAGGCTCCGGTGACAGTCACAGTATTTAGAACACTATGTCTGAAATGCTACCTTTGAGTTAGTTCCACCCTCATTTGAGAAAGGACTTTTAAAACTCAGAAGCCAGGAGGGGGGAGGGGCAATGTATGTAACCCAAACAATATTTGTACCCCCATTACAAGATGGAATAAAAAAAAAAAAAATTAAAAAAAAAAAAAAAAAACTCAGAAGCCAGGTTCCTTTTTTTGCATTACGATTTTTCTTTAAATCTCTAAGATATTTGACAGAATTTTGGTATTCTTTTTCTTTTGAAGGTTGCAGAAAAAAAGAGAGTAGTGAAAAAAGACCACTCTGTTTCCTCTTCCAAAAATCAGAAACATTCCGAATTCACTCAAGGTAGCAAAGAAAAAAGCATCTGGAAGCCGGAAACAGCCCAGGTCAGCTGATCTCTCTAAGGGTCTTCAGCTCTTGTCTGCGTCCCAGTGCAGAGAGATGCGTTACCCAGAACCCCGGCCACTCAGAGCTCCCTTCACTGCAGTGCAAGCAGCAGCTGGAACTTCCTCTGTCTCCACTGTGCTCTTTTACCCATGTTCATCTCCCCTCTCCTCACTCCACACTCCAGAGTCTCATGAAGCTACACTTAATTGTTACTATTTTGGGATTTGATGCCAGATTAGATTTTAAGATGGAGTTAAGGTAGGATGAAGAATCTTATTCCCACCAGAGCTTTTACTTCTCCCTCTGGGCTCCCTTGGAATAGAATTAAATATAAATTACATCTGATTTCTTGGTTGCCCCTCAGTGTGCTTCTCCTGAGATTATTGCTGTCGAGCCTCCCTCCACAGCAGTCTTCTCTGTCCCAGGAGAGGCCAGGGCCAGAGAGTGAGTGCCAGTGTTGCGGGCATGTGTCCCTGGGTGTCTCACTGAGGCCTCACTGTCCTGAGCTGAGAAAGGGAGGCTTTTGGACTAGCACATCTAACCCTTCCCAGTACTCAGGTTGTTTTACTTTTAGAACTGGTATGTTAGGTTGTGTGTGTTTGTGTGCTCCTTGATATTTGCTGTGTTAGATTCCAAACACGGAAACTTTGCCAAGTGCTTAGGTTTTGGTACACTGGTAAACCACAACTCTTACGAATCTTAATCACCATCTATGTCTTCCTATTTACATATGGTCTCACAGCCTTCCACTTAGGTGATGGAGGAGTAGGGGGCATAAGGGAAGTGATACCAGTGAAATGTTGAGACCTCAGGAGAGATTTGAATGCTTTTCCCATTATAGCACTACAGAAAGTGACAGCCTTGCTCCATCACAGATTGATTGACAGGCATAAAAGACACTTTTCTTTCTATTTCACCAATGGATATTTAACTGAATGTAATTTCACACAGGACTCGTCAGGTCTTGCTCCATTTAAAACCAAAGAACCATCCACTCGGATCGGGAAAATACAAGTAATTATAACATGTCTGGAATCTTCGTTGCCTGCCTTGTGACACCTATACACTTGTGTGGATTTTTACTTTTGTTAGCTGCTGCCAAGCATTTTCTCATCTCTTCCTACCTCTGAACCCCTTCACCTTCTCCTAGTTGTTGCTTCTTGTGTGCTGTGTCTTTAACATCTTTTCTTTGACCCCAGTGGTGGGCACAGGTGTATGACCCTCTGTTTAATTCTGAGACTGGATCAGGCGATTTTCCTGCATTTCTCTTCTCTTGTATTATACGTTATGTGCACTGAGTCTTGTCCTGTGTCACAGTAATGATCATAGACTGCTGTGTTGAAGGACAAATACAGTCTCGTGTTTCTTCTTTAGGCAAATTTAGCAATCAACCCAGCGGCCTTGCTGCCTACAGGGGCTCCCCAGATCTGTGAAGCAAAGCGTGTTTCTCCAGAATTGGCTTCTCCTTCATCTGAACCTGCAAGGAACTGTGGTCTGGAAAGTGTGCCCACTCTTCCTGGGAGTGGGGAGGCCGGCGTGAGTTTTGATCTTCCAGCTCAGGCAGACACCTTACACAGCGCAAACAAGGTGATGAAACCATCTTTGCTTTCTTTCTTTCTTTCTTTTCTTAACCACAACACGTGCCTGCTTCTTTCTGGGCCATCAGTTGCACACAGTAGTTTCACTTTAACTCCCCATTTGAAGGAAGTACCTCATCTTTCCTGTGGCCTTTCCTCTCTCTTAATTCTTTTCACCTCCCTAATTCTGCATCTACTTCTCTGTGGCCTGCGGTTGTTACATTTACATTCTGCTCAGTAGCTGTGGTGAAGTCCCACCACCTCAGCTGGTGTCTGCCACCTTCAAACTCTTGGGCACTGCCACCCTGGGGTCCTCTAACCACAGAGCACATCTTGCTCCTCCTGCTGGTACAGAGGATATCATTTAGGCTTCCTGATTTGATGTAATTTTGCCCTTTACAATCGATGCCAACCTGTGCATCCAGCTATCCCACCAGTCACCGCATGCTGAGCTCCAGGCACACGAGGTGTCACTCCTTGAACACACAAGCTCCTGCTGCCTTCCCACCTACAGCTCTGCTCAAACATCCCTGCTTCTGTGCCCCTGCTCTGTACTACTCCTCTGAGATCCCTCATCAGCAACCGGTTCTCCTCACTGGGCTGTGAGCCCTTTGAGGTTTTCTTTCATTTTAAGTTGGTTTTCTTGTTTCTACCCAGTCTCCCTTCTTGTAGAAAGTCTTCGCTGATCTCTGAGTAAGCCACAGGACCCAGGATGACCTAACCCTGGAAAATACATTCATTTTAAGTGTTTCCAAACCTGTTTTCCCCGTGCAAAATAAAACATCCTTCTTTCTGTTACAGTTTTAGTTAGTTCTTTTTTTTTTTTTTGGTTAAGTTTAAATTGGCTTCTTCCTAAAATTATTTGTGATATTCCTTTGAAGTAGGCAAACACAGTCAAGTGTTAATACTTTGCCCAAAATTGGTTGTACCTTCTCAAAACTCTGCTTGATTACATATATTTTGGAAAATATCACAAACACTGCATCATTGCTATCAAGTGACTTGTCTTTTGAGGTTATATTACAGGTTCTGATTCCTAAGCCATATTTTTTACATGAAATATTTCACATTTGAATTTATGAAGAAACAGCAGCTTAGATTACCTCTCTTTATTGTCTTATGTCTCCTTGCTCCTGGAGCCTGAATTTAGACTAGCCCCCTAACAAAGGTTAGTACCAGAATTCCCCGATTGTTTCTTGTTTTAAACCCACATTTAAATTAAGAGCAGAGTCCAGGGCCAGGGAGGGCTATGGGACACAAAGCACCAACATCCTACTTTCCAGGGTTCCAGCAATAGGCGAAGCTTATTGTGTGAAACTGAACTGAAACTGCCCTCAAAAGATTAAAAAAGATAGAACACTAAAGGATTAAGAATGACTTAGATTATTAGGAGCTATTAAACTCCTTCTCTGGAAATCTTTGAGAAGAAACCTCTTATGTGTCTCACATAATATCTTGATTGAAGTAGACCCAATAACCTTACAATATTTTGAGTCACCGATTCTTTGCCATGGTAGCTTTGAACACATTTTACTTTATCATTAGGTCAATCTGTGTTTTTTTGCTATTGCAGAGCCGTGTCAAAATGAGAGGGAAGCGCAGACCGCAGACCCGAGCAGCTAGGCGACTGGCTGCCCAGGAGTCCAGTGAGGCCGAGGATGTGAGTGTCCCCAGAGGAGCCGTTGCCCAGTTTGCAGATGGCACCATTTCACCAAATGGCTGCCAACCACAGCCCAGAGCCACCAGTGGAGATGACAGCTCTGTGGAGGCTGAGGCAGCTGCTGCTCCACCTTGGGAAGGCCATCCCGCGCATGGAGTGGATAAAAGGCCCTTTGCAAAGTCTCTGGGTCATCCCAGAGGTGAGGCTGATCTTTTTGATTCCGGGGACATCTTTTCCAAGGGCACTGGCTCTCATTCCACGGAGAAAACAAAGGCCAAGGCAAAAGCAGCAGAGACCCCAGCCAGCTGGCCAGTGGGAGGTAAAGAAAAGAGCACCATGTTCCCTGCTGTAGGTGAGGCAGGCAGTGATGATGATCTCTTTCAGTCTGTTAAACCAAAACCAGCAAAGATAACAAATCCCTTTCCTCTCCTGGAAGATGAGGACGATCTCTTTACAGATCAGAAAGGCAAGAAGAAAGAGTCAAAATCCAACAGTCCACAGGATGTCATATCAAAAACACAAGATATTTTTGAGGTAATAGGACATTACACGTTCTTGTGCCTGGTTCTGTGTTAAGGAAAATATCTGATTGGCTCATTTGGTCCATAGATTACATTAAGCTTGTATGTCATGCATGCTCGATATCTACTTGCTTAGGTATAATAATTATAACTAAGCTCTTTTATTAATAAGTCTGAAAATTACTCAGAAGTGGGGTTTTTTTTAATTTGTTTCATTTAGGGGGTAGTTCTTGGCTGGCCATAATCATTGATACAGGTTTTGAATTCTGTAGTTTTTATAGTTTGATTTTGTTATTTTTATAGACTGTTGCTGCAGTCAGGTTCCTTGCATGCTGCCCTGTGACATACAAAAAGTCATATCGATCTAGCTTGAGTGTTTATCCTCTGGTTCTGGGGAAATAGGCCCTGGCTGGAGCTGATGATTTAGTGCAGGCAATCTGGCCTTCAGTGGCATTCGCTCAACAGATGTGTTTATGGAGCATCTGGGAACTGTAGGCTCAAGGTGAATGAGGCAAGTACTCTGCTCCCCAGAGCCCTCAGGGAGGGGAATCGAGCACAAACAGGGCAATAGGTAATTAAGATGTTTTCAAATAGCACTAAGCATCATGGAGAAAATAACCTGGGGTAGAGTGGTGAGGAGTGGTGAGAGGCACTCCTTCAGGTAGGACTGGGAGAGATGAGCTCACTGCAGAGCTGGCATTTGAGCTGAGACTAGAAGAAAGAGCAAGACCAAGCCATACAGAGATCTGGGGTATTGCATTCCAGGCAGAGGGGGCAGGTTTTGTGGCTGTTCCCAAGCACCCCAGCAGTTTGCATTTCCACAGCTTGTTGAAGTAAGTGTTTTTAGTTTTAAAAAATGATTTATAATTATTTTACTTGTTTTTTGGTATAACAAGGATGATATATTTGCTACAGAAGCAATTAAACCCTCTCATAAAACAAGAGAGAAGGAGAGAACATTGGAATCCAACTTATTTGATGATAACATTGATATCTTTGCTGACCTAACTGTAAAACCAAAAGAAAAGTTCAAAAAGAAAGTGGAAGCTAAGTCTATATTTGATGATGATATGGGTAAGTTTGGTTTTCTACATTTGACCTAGAGAATCATTACCGTTCTGTTACTTGGTATTTCTCCTGCTTGGCCCTTTCCTGGAAAATGAGCCCTAGTGGGTTTCCTTCGGCTTACTATGTAATCCTGAATTTGGTTGAGGGTGGATAACTAAATGGACTAGTCATTTTGGTGAAGCTTTTAAAAGTATAATTTAACTTTTATATTAGTGCACCCTGCCAATCATGCGTGACAAACACTGATATTATGAAAGGAGGATTGATCAGAAACTATCCCACATGCTAATGTACCCTGAAGTGGCTGCCTTGGGTGTGGTGCAGTTGGTCGGGTCAGAGTCCCAGCTGGAGAGTGTCAGTGGTCCGTGCAGGAGGAGGGCAGGACTATACAGGGAAGTAGGTTATAACTCAGACTTTGCATCTCACAGAGATCTTTAGTGTTTACGAATGTGTCTTCCCTTCATGGTACAACTTCTACTTTGTTAATAGGCAAGCTAAATATCCGATAACCCTAAATGTTGGGCCTCTGATACACCTGTGTTGGTAGAGAGGACTTGGGCTGAGGCCAAATGCACGCTTCCCCCCCCCCCAGCCCCAGTCTAGACTTTGGGGCTAACTGGGAGACGGCTGGTGCTGCAGAGCCGCACTGGGTCTGTTCATGCAGCCAGCTGTGTGCTCCGTCTGCCCCTGATTCTCACTGCACAGGGTGTGGAAGAGACTTCATTTGTTTTCTTTTATTACAAAAAAAGTAGTACATGCTTATTGTAATAGATTTATATAATTCAGAAAATGTAAAAAGTGAAAAACAATGCCTAGAGATAACCAATGTTAACAGTTTGGTGTATATCCTTTCAGACTTGATGATATCAATGTTTGTGTACATAAATATATACCCATTTAAAAAAGAATATCGTTTATCTCTATTCCTTTTAGTCACTTAATGTCTTTCCACATCAGTACATAGAGATCTACTTGTTTTTAGTGATTGTATAGTACCGCTTTGTATTTAGTCATTAACCTATTGGTGATGATCTAGATTGTTTCTAAGGTTGCTCTATTACGAATAAGGCTGTGGTCTTTAAGATTTGTGTACACAATGCTAAAATCATAATAGTATAGAATCCTAGCAGTAGCATTACTGGGTAAGTAACAACTGAGACGAGCTTTAGAGTCAGTGAAACACTTAAACACGAATGTAGTCACAGAGACATTCTTATCATTGAAATGCCTCAAATCCATGAATTTATTCTGAAAGAGGGTAGATCCTATATTGGATTTCCCTTTCCATATTTTTATCACTCTTTCCTTTTAAAACCAGTGTGAAAAGAATGTAGAAACAAGTCCAGTGTCACAGATAGTAAGGTCATGGGCTGAGTTGGAGACCCAGGTTTCCTTACCTTTTTCCTCTCTTGTATGTGCGCATACACATATTTTTATAGCTGAGAAAATTGTGTTCAAAAAGAACCTGTGACTTGTATGAATCATAAAACTTAATTACTAACAGAGCAAGGAGCAGAATCTTAAGAAGCTTGAGTTTTATATTAGTGTCTTTGGGTACCCATACTGTTTCCAGAATTGGGTCTTTGGAGTTTTGTTTGGATGTGTCTTAAAAGCACCCACTTTCTTGCCTGTTTAACAACTTTTTTTTTTTTCTTTTTAAAGATGATATCTTCTCCTCTGGTATCCAAGCTAAGACAACCAAACCAAAAAGTCGATCTGCACAAGCAGCACCTGAATCAAGATCGGAACACAAGGTGTCCAGCATATTTGATGATCCCCTGAATGCCTTTGGAGGCCAGTAGAGCTTATAGGGTGTTCACTTCTTATCCTTCAGCTACATCCTTGAGTTAGTGATGATGTCTTATATACTCATGGTCTTAACTGGATTACAAAAAGCAAATACTAAAACAGCTAGCTCACCTTTTACCCAATGTACTTAGTATTTTTTTGCACTGGTTTTAATCATGCTTAATAATATGAAACAAAAATAAATATTTCACAGTGGTTGGTTTGTTTTTAATTATAGTTTGCTTTAATTCACCTTGGTGTGGTCACAGTATGATTTAGGGCTTATTAGAGAAGAAATCTATCTCTTTGTGGTTTTCATGGGTGGGCAGGGAAACTCAAAGGTAGCAAATGTAAGACAGATGACCAGGAGTGTTCATTACATGGATAGGAGCCCTAACTTAGTCAGGGCTTGGGCAGGTAAAAGAGAAAGAAAATGAGTTTATCCTTCATAAGTCTTAGCAATGCGAGAGGAGGTTTCCACTGATTCTGCTGAATTCTGAAGATGCTTCTACAAGTCCTCTAAGGCAAGGTTTGGCAAACTGTGACCCTCCACTGTCTGATTTTATAAGTAAAGTTTTATTGGAACACAGCCACACCCATTTATTTATGTGTTGTCTGTGTCTTCTTTCATCCTACCTCCAGTGCCAGAGTTGAGTAATTGTGACAGAGACTGGATGGCCCACAGAGCCTACGATGTTTTCTATTTGCCCCATTACAGAAACAGTTTGCTGACCCTTACTCTAAGGCAGGGGTCCTCAAACTAAGGCCCGCGGGCCACATGCAGCCTGCCGAGGACATGTATCCGGCCCGCCGGGTGTTTTTGCCACCGCTGCCTGTCCTGCTTAGCAGCCGACTGGTCCTGGGCCCACAGTGCGCGCTCTCGAATGGTCTGAGGGACAGTGAACTGGACCCCTGTTTAAAAAGTTTGAGGACCCCTGCTCTAAGGCATCCATTTCCATCCTTGTAGAGGCAGCAGAATGAACCCAGGTAATAGGGAGAAGTGCTGAGGATGGAAATATCAGTCTCTACAGCGTGCTGCAGCATAGAGCTCTGCACTGATGGGATGTTCTGTGCCCAGTGCAGTAGTCGCCAGCCCCGTGGATTGCTCACCCCTGTTCCAGTCTTTGTTTCTCTGTGCAGTTTTGTCTTGCTTTTGAGTATTCAGTCTGTAATCATGGCACAATTTTGTAGGCCAGCCAGGTTCGTCTCATCAATCCTGAAGTCACTAATGTCTTCCTTGGGCTTTGTTTGATCAGATCAGGAATTACTTATACACAGAGTCAAAGAGATTTTGTACAGCTCCCACAGGTCAGCCGTTTGCCCTTCTCTGCTATGAGAGACCCAGTGGCAGAAGAGGGTACTTACTAGTTACCTACTCCTTTTCCCTATTCATTTCGTGCATCTTCCTTCTGTTCCCTAGGTCAGGGTCTCCAATCTATTCATCATTAAGCATGCATAGAATTTAACACATTAACTGCCATGTGAGTTGTGTTTAACTCACGCTAGTTTTGAGCCTTGGGGCTTTGTGAAGCATATGAAGACTCAGTTCTCCAAAACAAATTCAGTAAGTATGTCATGAGTCACATACAACTCAATTGGCGTGCAGTGTAAAAACTGATTTTAGCACTGCCTGAGTTGCATATAACTCATGTACAGAAAACAGTACAAAATAACACATTTTTCATTAAATTAGAAAGGATCATTTCGTTTTTTTCTAGTGTGGCAATGTGTTAAGAAGGAACCAGTGGCAAAAGAGGAATGAAAGTCCAGTGTTTCGCCATACACCCCAGTGTGTGCACAGTAGTTTTTTGAACTGTGGAGATAAGTTAGTTGGCAGGGTCAATCTCAGAGGAGGAGAGAGGAAGAGAGACAGACGTTTGGTGTTCATTTTCATCTTAGGTTCCTCTGAGTCACAAGTTGAGTGATGAGCATGAGTGAACCTGCAGTGGAAGAGATTACATTCATTGTCAGTTGAGTAATCTACCTAGTTAAATAGATTAACAGAATTGGAAAATCTATTAGGAACCACCTATGTGGGGAACGAAGTAGTGGGGGCCCACAGGTTACACCTCAGCTCAGCAGCTTGGAAGCTGCAGCAGGAACGAAGGGTGGCTGGGCTTACCGAACGCTGGCATTTGAGCCAGGGTGCCCACTCCACCGCCTACAGTCCTCAGTAAATAGGATGAGGCCTACAGAAGGTTATCTACTTTCGCCCTTGTCTTCAACCAGGCAAGGTAATGCCCCCATTTTTCAGATGAGGCAACTGAGGCCAGAAACGTTAGGGGATGAAGAAGCCCAGGAAAGGGAATTTGTTCAGCACAGGCCAGCTCAGAACGCACAAGTCCACCGACTAGACAGCATCTGCCTGGGACCTCCAAGAGGGCCATCGGTAGGTGTCAGCGAGGCGCCCCCCAGCCCTCTTCCACGGGGCGCCAACCCCCGCCTTTCCCAGCAGGCTGTGCGGCTAGCCCTCAGCTGCCCGCTTGGGCCGGAGTCAGGTGGTCGCTGTTAGCAATAAAGAGTCAACATCCGGGCCTCTCGTAAGCGACAACAACCCCCGAACGCAAAGGATCCCTGACTCTGAGCAACCGCTGGCGTCTGGCGGCCAGGCCCCGCCTCCGTCCCCGCTGATTGGAGGGAGACGTGAGCGCCGGCAAGCGATTGGAAGGGGCGTCACAAAGGGGCGGGAGCGCGGCGGCCGCGGAGCGTTGTCGGTCAGTGCCTGTCGCGGCGTCGCTCGTGGAGCGGGCGTCCCGAAGTGGGCCTGCGGGCAGGCTAGCGAGCGAGCGAGCGAGCGGACGACTCTGCGGGTGAGGGAGAGCGGGAGAGCGGGCGGGATGGGGAGGGCGCGCGGGGCCGCGGGCTGCTGAGCCGGGTCTCGCTGCCGCCGCCGACCTTCGCGGGGCCGGAGAGGCGCGCAGGGCGGCCGGGTCGCCTCCGTCGCCGCGGCCGCCTCGGGTCGGGCGCGGCGGGCAGCCTCGTCCAGCACGCGCGCTCCGGTGCTGGTCTCTCCGCGGGCGCGACGTAGGCTTCCCGGCGTTCCGCCATCCCCGACGGGTGCTGGTCTCCGTCCCCGTCCTCACGCGCAGCCCGCCCCTGTCCTCCGGGTTCGGGCGTCTGGGTGCCTCAGTGGATCCCGGGGGAGCAAGGGCTGCGCAGGTGACCCCGCGAGCTCTACGTGTAGGTGCGCGTTGAAGGCTTGCGTGGATGGTGACTCCGTCCCGCTTGCTGGTTGACTTCAGGATAGAAGTTAGGCTGCGGAGGCACTGGGCGGTCGGTGTGATTCTGTAGCTTGTATTTAAAACTTTAGGGGCCGGGCGCGGTGGCTCACGCCTGTAATCCTAGCACTCTGGGAGGCCGAGGCGGGAGGGTCGCTCAAGGTCAGGAGTTCGAAACCAGAGTGAGACCCCCTCTCTACTAAAAAAATAAAAAGAAATTAATCGGCCAACTAAAAATATATAGAAAAAAAATTAGCCGGGCATGGTGGCGCATGCCTGTAGTCCCAGCTACTCGGGAGGCTGAGGCAGGAGGATCGCTTGAGCCCAGGAGTTTGAGGTTGCTGTGAGCGAGGCTGACGCCACAGCACTCTAGCCCAGGGAACAGAGTGAGACTCTGTCTCAAAAATAAATAAATAAAACTTTAGGGATGTTTTCACATATTAGTAAGTGTAGATCTGTGTCATCATTTTTAATGGCTGCATCACATTCTGGATATCTTTATCTTGGGGGAAAATTTTAAAAGGTAACTGCTCTTTTGTGGCCAAGCTTCTTTAGAACAGAGGATGAAGCAAATTCTAAGATACTGACATTATTTAATACTTATTTAGTGCTATTTTTGCCTTATGTATCTTCAAATTCCCTTTCATTTTTTGGTGAGTGTGCTTTTAGAACTTTTTCATAAGACGTGAGAAATGCTTTGGCAGTTAATTTAGAAATGCTTTTTGATGCCATTACTCTTGATAGCTAGGCATGTTTTTTGAATTATTTGTAAAAATTCTGGAAATACTTTTTTTCCTCTGCCCTCTTTCTTTCCTTTACCCTTCTGTTTTTTTACCTGTTCTTGTATCATTTTGTATCCCATCTTTGAGTCTTCCTTGCCTCCGCATTTTCCAACATCATAGGGTCCCATAACGTGCTCAAGCGTGACCGCACACCTTGAGAAGGTTGGTACTAGCTAGGCCTTTGCCCTGCGGGAGCTTTCATTTGCTCCTCTCCCATTTTCTAGTCCTCCAGTCTGGCTTAACCAGATTTCATGGCCTGCTTTTTCCTCTGCGACAGTGATTTCTACTGCTGAGATGTATAATTATTTTCTGGAAGCAAACATTTTCAGTTTGGTTACCAGCTTTGGCTCTTTTTGGTTATTGGAGATTATTCCATTGGATGGACCCAGACTTATGATGAAAATTCCAGCACAATACTGTACTGGGTTTTTTTGTCTTCTAGCTTATAGTCACTTTATCCATTCTCACTACAGGTGAAGGATTTCCTCCAGATCTATCTGCTACCTTCTGCCCTCCCCCAACTTGTTTATTATTTTTAGGACATCATTATGGAAGAGCACTGTGATGAAGGAAATGCTCCTTATGTCTTCTGCTAAATTCCTTGGTCATGCACTGGTCACCTATGCCTTTATTTCTGTAATGTTCATTTCAGCATTCCTGACACCTGGCTTCTGTTGCTGGAGCTGCTATTAATACTATGTAGGTAGGGAGTGCTGTTGGTTTTGGGGGAACAGACACTGACAATTCTATAGTACACTTTTATTCAATATAGCATGATAAATATGTTTTTATGAATTCATGTTATCCAAAATTATATTATAAAAACAGTTGTTTCAATGAGGAAAGGGGGTTAGGGTTAGGGAGCTCCAAACAAAGTCGTTTTTCCTACAGATATTTCACTGTTAAAGAAATAAGAATATGTAACAAAACCCAAGCACTATAGCTCTTTATTTAGCTTTTCTTTAAGAGTATTAGCCTTTTACCACTATCACCAGCAATATTACTAGTATGGCATTTGTATTACTATATTTATTACTCATTAGTTTGCTAAATAGTGTAACAACACTCAAAACAGCTGTGCTGCAAGCAACAGCTTTTCTTCCTGTGCTACCATCTCTTCTAGGACCATTAGCAGTCTGCACAATGCAGTTCAGGTTCCTGGATTAATTAATTATATTTCCTATTAGTATTATGAAAACTCACATTATAGCACAAATACCTGTATGTCCATGTATGCTATGAGTTGGATAAACTTTGGACTTCATTTGGAGTGAGTCAGAACTTGATTTCTGTGGGAACAAATATCTCCCTCCAAAAAAACGTTTGGAGCATAACCAAATATTTATTCATCTCTGAAACAGGGAAAATACCTTACCTGTATCACAGGTTTGTTCTAAGGATCAAAGAGAGTAAATATTTATTTATTCTGTCATTGAACAAACCTTTAATGAGAACCAATATGTGCAAAACACTGTGCTACGTGATTGAGAGGTAAATCATTTAGGCTCTCTTTAGTAGGGCAAGAAAGCTATGTAAAAAATTAAATTGATTGTTATGGGTGCAGTATATGATTGTACAGTTAGCGGTGCAAAAGAGAATAAATATAAAAGGCTTTGTGGAATAGTTGATGTTTGAGCTGAATATTGAAAAATGATTAGTTGCTTGTCAGGTAGCCATGAATGAAGATGGTGATGAGTAGAACAGAGCAGGAACAACAATATAAAAGGCTAGTGTGTTCTGAAGGTGCAGATACAGATGATTAGAGGATAAAAGTACCAGAGATGTTGTAGGATATAGGGTAAGGTGTATAGATAAATAAAATGGGGCTGGAAGGTGAGTTGCATGATCTTAGGAGCCTTTCTGAGGAGTCTGAATTTTATTCTGTACAGAGTAAGAAGCCATTATAGGGCCTTGAACTAAGAAATAACATGATTGGTTCTACATTTTATTATCTACAAGATAACTGTGCTCCATAGTATATGTCATTAGGAAAATGCAAATTAAAATAACAATGAAATACCACTATATGACTGTTAGAATGGCCAAAATCCAGAACACTACCACCACCAAATGCTGGTGAGGATGTAGAGCAACAGAAACTCTCATTGGTTGCTTGTGGGAATGTAAAATGGGACAACCACTTTGGAAGATGTTTGGCACCTTCTTATAAAATTAAACATACTCTTACCATATGATCCAGCACATGTGCTCACTGGAATTTGCCTAAATGAGTTGAAAACCACGTCCACACAAAAACCTGTATGCCGGTGTTTATAGCAGCTTTGTTCATAATTGCCAAAACTTGGAAGCCCTTGGAACATACCTTTTAGTAGGTGAATGGAGAAATAATCTGTGGTACATCCAGACAATAGAATATTATTCAGCACCAAAAGAAATAGGCTATCAAGCCATGAACAGATATGGGGGAAACTTAAATACATTTTACTAAGTGAAAGAAGCCAATCTGAAAAGGCTGCATACAGTATGTTTCCAACAATATGACATTCTGGAAAAGACAAAACTATAGACAATAAAAAGACCAGTGGTTGCCAGAGGTTGGGAGAGAGGGATGAATAGGCAAAGCACAGAGGATTTTTAGAACAGTGTATCTATTTTGTGTTACACTATAATGGTGTATACATGTCATTATACATTTGTCCAAACTCACCGTGAGTGAACCCTAGTGTAAACTGTGGACTCTGATAACGATATGTCACTGAAGGGTTCATCAAGTTTACCCAAATTTACTCTAGGGCAGGGGTCCCCAACCTATGGTGAGTTGTATAATTATTTCATTATATATTACAATGTAACAATAATAGAAATGAAGAGCACAGTAAATGTAATGTGCTTGAATTATCCCTAAACCATCCCCCCCTCCCTGGTCAGGGGAAAAATTGTCTTCCATGAAAACAGTGCCTGGTGCCAAAAAGACTGGGGACCACCGTGAGTCTAGAGAACACTTCTTAACTCATCCTATGAAGCCAATACCAAACCCAGACAAAGACATAAAGAAAACTACAGATCCTTATCTCTTATGAATGTAGACACTGAAATCCTCAAGAAATACTACCAAAGCAAATGAAGCAACATATATAAATGATTATACACCATGTATAAATGTGATTTATCCCAGGAATTCAAGGTTGATTTGACACACAAAAATACACTGTATTATTAAGAGAGGAAGCAAAAACCACATAATCATTTCAGTAGACACTGAAAAAAAGCATTTGACAAAATTCACACTCCTTTATGATTAAAAAAAAAATCTAACACCTAAATAATGTAGGAATAGAAAGGAAGCTCCTGTGAAAACAACCCCGTAGCTGACATCATACCTAATACCTAAAGACTTGATGCTTTCCTCCTACAATCAGGAATAAGACAAGGATGTCCAGTCTCACCACTTTTATTCAACCTTGTGCTGGAGGTTTTAAGTAGGGCGATTAGGCAAGAGAAGGAAATAAAGGGCATCTATATTGGAAAAGAAGAAGTAAAACTATTTGTAGATGACATGATCTTGTATATAAGGCTTTATATAGAAAATCCTAAGGAATCCACTAAAAAACTACTAGAGCTAAACAGTTCAGCACAGTTGCAGTGTACAAGACCAATACACTATTAAAATAAAGTGTATTCCTATGCACTAGCAATGAACAATCTGAAAAAATTTAAGACTATAATTCCATTTATACTTGCATCAAAAAGAATAAAATACTTAGGAATAAATTTAACAAAAGAGTACAAAACTTATACTTTAAAAACTGTAAAACGTTGAAAGAAATTAAGAGATATCGACATATTTATGGACTGGAAGATCGCAATGCTCTCTAAATTGAGACTCAACAGTCTCTACAGACTCAACACAATCCCTATCAAAATTCTGCCTGGCATTTTTACTATATGGGCAAGCTGATGCTAAAATTCATATGGAGATTCAAGGGACTCAGAATAGTCAACAATCTGGAAAGAGAAGGACAGATTGGAGGACTCACACTTCCTGATTTCAAAGCTTACTACAAAGCTACAGTAATCAAGACAGTGTGGTGCTGGCATAAGGATAGACATGCAGATCAATGGAATAGAATTAAGAGTCCAGAAATAAACCCTCACATTTACAGTCAATTGATTATCAACAAGGGTTCCAAGACAATTCAGCAGGGAAAGAATGGTCTTTCCAACAAATGATAACTGGAAGAACTGTTTATCCATATGCAAAAGAATCAAGCTGGACCCCTACCTCACACCATACACAAAAATAAATTCAAAATGGACAATAGACCTAAATATAAGAGGTAAAACTATGCAAGTTGTAGAAAAATATATGGGTAAGTCTTTTTCTTTTTCTTTTTTTTTTTGAGACAGAGTCTCCCTCTGTTGCCCCAGCTAGAGTGCAGTGGCGTCATCATAGCTCACTGCAACCTCAAACTCCTGGAATGAAGAGATCCTCCTGCCTCAGCCTCCTGAGTAGCTGGGACTATAGGCACATGCCACGACGCCTGGCTAAGTTTTCTATTTTTGGTATGGAGTCTCTCACTCTTGTTCAGGCTGGTCTTGAACTCCTGAACTCAAGCAATTCTTCCACCTTGGCCTCCCAGAGTGCTAGGTTTACAGGCATGAGCCACCACACCTGGCCGAGTAAATCTTTATTACCTTGGGTTAGGCTAGGCTTTTTATATATAACAACAAAAGAAAAAATAGCCAAATTAGACTTTATCAAAATTGAAAACTTATGTGTTTCAAAAGAGAACATCAATAAAGTTAAAAGAGAGCTCACAAAATGGGAGAAAATATTTGCCAATCATATATCTGATAAGGAGCTTGTATTCTAGAATATGTATTTAAAAACTCCTACAACTCAAATCCAATTAAAAAATGGACAAAAGTTCTTAATAGACATTTCTCCAAAGAAGATATACAAATGGCCCATAGTCACATAAAAAGATACTCATCATCATTAGTCATTTGAGAAATGCAAATCACAACCATAATGAGATACTACTTTATACCCACCAGGATGGTTTTAATAAAAAAGGCAATAAAAAGTATTGGCAAAGATATGGAGAAATTGGCACCCTCATTCATTGTTGGTAGAACGACTATAAAATGGTTCAGACCACTTTGGAAAACAGTTTGGTAGTTCCACAAATTGTTAAACATAGAGTTGCCGTATAACCCAGCAAATCTGCAGATATATATCAAAGAGAAGAGAAAACATGTCCATGAAAAAACTGGTAGTTGAATGTTCTTTGTAACATTGTTCATAATAGCCAAAAGTTGAAAACAACTCAAATGGTCATCAACTAAGGACCAGATAAACAACATGAGATATAGCCATATAAGGGCCTGTTATTCAGTAGTGGAAAGGAATGAAGTACTGCTACATCCTAGAACATGGATATACTTTGAAAACATGGTAAATGATAGAAGGCAGTTGAAACTCAAATAAAAAACGCGGTACCTTTTACAATAGCCTCAAAGAAAATTAAATATCTAGGAATATATTTAACGAAAGATGTGAGAAACATGTACAGGGAGAACTACAAAACACTAAGAAAAGAAATTGTAGAAGATGTAAACAGAAAAATCTACCTTGCTCATGGATTGGTAGGATCAATATCATTAAAATGTCCATACTACCTCAAGTGATCTACAGAATTAATGCAATCCCTTCAAAGTACTATTATCATTCTTTGCAAATCTAGAAAAAATAATTTTATACCTTGTA
Source organism: Cheirogaleus medius (assembly GCA_008086735.1). NCBI lineage: Eukaryota > Metazoa > Chordata > Mammalia > Primates > Cheirogaleidae > Cheirogaleus > Cheirogaleus medius. The sequence goes on from VBSM01003209.1 coordinate 2,400,553, forward strand.
TGTAACCAGAGAAGACCTTGTATAGCCAAAGCACTCTTAAGTAAAAAGAACAAACTAGAAGGTATCAGTCTACCAGACTTCAAGCTGTATGTACTACAAGGCTATAATAACTAAAACAGATGGTACTAGCACAAGAACAGAGACTGAGAATCCAGAGATGAAACCATCCACATATGGTAATCTAACATTTGACAGAGCAGACAAAAATATACATTGGGGAAAGGAATCTCTTCAATAAATGGTGCTGGGAAAACTGGATAACCACATGCAGAAGAATGAAACTGGATCCCCACCTCTCACCTCTCACAAAAATCAATTCAAGATGGATAACAGACTTAAACCTAAGGCATGAAACCTTAAGAATTCTAGAAGAAGATGTTGGGAAGACCCTTTCAGACGTCGGCCTAGGCAAAGAATTTTTGAAGAAGACCCTCAAAACAATCACCACAGCAACAAAAATAAATAAATGGGATCCGATCAAATTAAAAAACTTTTGCACAGCCAAGGAAACTATCATTAGAGCGAATAGACAGCCTACAGAATGGGAGAAAATATTTGCTTTCTACACATCCGATAAAGGGCTGATAACAAGGATCTATCTAGAACTTAAAAAAATCAACAAGAAAAAAATCAGACAACTCCATCAATAAATGGGCAAAGGAAATGAACAGAAACTTTTCAAAAGAAGACAGAATAATGGCCAGCAAACATAAAAAATGCTCAACATCTCTAATCATCAGAGAAATTCAAATCAAAACCACAATGAGATATCACCTAACCCCAGTGAGATTGGCCTGTATCAAAAAATCCCAAAACAACAAATGCTGGCGAGGATGTGGAGAGACAGGAACACTTTTACACTGCTGGTTGGACTGCAAATTAGTGGAACCTCTGGAACAGAATTTGGAGATACCTCAAAGAGCTAAAAATAGAAATACCATTCGATCCAGTAATAGCACTGTTAGGCATCTTCCCAAAAGAGCAAAAGATATTCTGTAATAAAGACATCCTCACCCCAATGTTTATGGCAGCACAGTTCACTATTGCAAGGATGTGGACACAACCCAAGTGCCTGTCAATTCATGAGTGGATTATTAAAGTTTGATATATGTATACAATGGAATATTACTCAATTATAAGAAACGACAGTGATCTAGCACTTCTTATATTTTCCTGGATTGAGCTTGAGCCCATTATCCGAAGTGAGGTATCACAAGATCAGAAGAATAGGCTCCACTTGTACTTGCCCTCAAATTGGTACTGACGTGTTAATACTGTGGTGCTCACATGGTAGTAATATTCTCCAGGGATTAGGGGATAGGGAGAAGTAAACTCACAACTAAAGGACACAGCGAGCATTGTAGAGGGGAAGGGCATGCCTCTAACTCTCGCTTGGGTGAGGCAAAGACATAAAATGTAACCAAAATGTTTGTACCCTCATAATACCCTGAAATAAAAAAAAAAAAAAAAGATGGCAGTCAAAAAATATCGTATATTTTGTGAGTCTGTATATGTGAAATATCCAGAATAGGCAAGTTATAGAGACAGAAAGTAGATTGATTAATGGTTGCCTAAGCCGAGAGGGAAGAATGGGAGAATTTGGGAGTTATGGCTACGGGGTATGAGGTTCCTTTTTGGGGTGATGAAAATGTTCTAAAGTGGTTGTGGTGATGGTTGTACAACTCTGTAAATATACTAAAATCCAGTGAATTTCAGACTTTAAATGAGTGATTTTTATAGCATGTAAATTATATCTCAGTAAAGCTATTTAGAAAAAGGTTTACCTACCTCTCTAGGAAGGTATGTATCATCTGTCCTAGTTTAAGTTCAAGGTGCCCCCTTTACAAAGTTTTCACTAATTTATAACCGTTTATCAATTTGATTATTCCTGTGCTTCTACTTCTACACTTGTTAATTTATTTTGCTACTTCTAGTTGTTGTGTTTGCCTCCTACACTCATTAGTCATCGTATGTTTGTCAATAGAGATTGTCTAATATCTATTACCAATGTTAACCTCGTCTTAATGTTAGAAAAGTGGATATCCTCTGGAAACCCAAATGCTCATTGATTATTTAGTGAGTACTATTTTTAAGGAACCTATTAAGATGGCCACTATTCCTTTTATCCACTATTATTCAGATGTACGATGGCTGTAAAGTTATGCTTTTCATGGTTTAGAAGACAATTTACATGTTTTGGAAAAAGATATACACACATTTCTTAAAGTTTTGCTAAAATATAGTGATGAATGTATTGGTTTAAATATTGACAAAAATATTTGTTGAGTATATACTATTCATAATTGTGCTGAGATCTAGTAAGAGACACTAAAAATATAAAAGTATATACCTATTTTTAATCTTACAGTATAGATGGGAGAGTGATTTCAGAGATGAATGTGAAAAATTCAGGACTAGACATAGTTTGAATTCTGGGTCTGTCTGGAAGATTGAAATGGGCCAGAGTTACTCAGAAAATCTTTATGGAAGAATGAGACTTTCAAATAGGCTTGTTGAAAACAAATTGTTCTTGTTTTTTAGGTACAAAACTCAAAACATGAACAACGATATATATTACAAATGTTCAAAGCTGATTTGGCTAGAACTGGAATACAGTTGCCTACAATATATTCTAGAGGAATTAGAAAAGTCAAAGTAATGGATAACAGAAAAGAGCCTCCATTCTTCAATGAAGATAATGTGGGACCATTTTACTACAAACTTCCTTTCTGTGATACCATGGAGCTCTTCATTGAAACATTAACTGGAACATGTTTTGAGCTGAGAGTTTCTCCCTTTGAAGCTGTTATTTCTGTGAAAGCAAAAATTCAAAGATTGGAAGGTACTAGTTTTTCTTTATTTTTAGGATATGAGGATTAAATTTGTTGACCAAGAATGTATAATAATTTTTAAAGTTTTTTAATGGAGAAAATTCAAACATATATGGCACTAGAAAGAATAGGATAATGAATCCCCATGTACCCTTCACTCAACTTCAACAATTTATCAGCTATAAACTGTCTTCTTTCCATTTCTGTGTTCTCCCTGCCTCGTTACCCATCTACTAGGTTCTTATGATGCAAATTCCTGGCATCATGCTAATGTTGTGAAATAATATTTTATAATAGTTTTGAGCAGGTTATAACTTGCAAATTCTGCCTTAATTATCCTACAGTTACTTGTAATGGGAAATAGTAATTGTATTCCCCCTTTTTTTAAATTGGGACGTGAGATTTTAGTATGTGTTCCCTTTTAGTGAGCTTGATTACCTTTTTACATTGCTTTGCAAATCCTTAATTTTTTTAAGGTGGAGATTTTCTGAGAAGAGTTTTTGGTTTACATTTACATGTATTCAAAGTTCCTTTAGTACAGCAGGGATACTGAATAACATGTAATGTCTCTTTTATGGTTTGTGTATCTTAAAATTAGTCTTTCTCTTTGTCCTTTGCATATTTCTGAAATAAATGATATTTACCATTTATAGTTGTTAAAATCCAGTTTTGACTAGAAAATTAAATTGTTCCATATAACACTAAATGTATCTTTGTTTATGGAGCCAGCTGGAACTTGCTTGTAATATAAAGATGATAACTAGGATTGACCTCCAGCCAGTTTAAGTTCAGAATTATAGAAGGATGAGGAGCGTCAGAATTTTTGATCCTTGTGAGGCCAAGGATCCCGGAGTCTGAGCTTGTGAATATTTGCTGTTTCTCTAGCCCTGGGCAGGTTCTATTGAAGTTAATGGCTGGCTGAGTCCAGTGACCACATCAGCACATCCAGTAATGGCACATCCAGTAATGATTTTGTCCCTCAAATCCTTTGGTGAGATCTGGAGTCAGAATAATTTATTTTGACTTTGTTCTGTGTTTTTGTCTATATGCTGGTGTGATGATACTTTTTTTGGAGCAGTAAGATAAAACTCTCTTGTCTGCATTTTTCCCTCTCGTGCATTTTAAATAATCTATATGCAGCAAAAGCACTTTAGAGAGCATCCTGTTTCAATGATTTAATGTCAGAAGAGTAAACTTGGGTTTAGAGAAGATTAAGAACTGTTCCAAGGGAGATAATGTAGTTACTGTCAGAGTCAGAACCAGAGCCAAGTTTTCCTTGTCCTCTGTAGGAGGAGGTATTGTTGAGGTAAAAGCAGTGGGTTTGTGGTTATTAGACAGTTGAATCCCATTTTAAACATTTATACAAACATAGTTTTGCAGTTTTATTGGGAAATTAAATTAGGTAATATGTAAAATGTCTACTGTCTTAGTCTGCTGGACTAATAAAATACTATGGACTGGGTGGCTTAAACAACAGAAATTTATTTTCTCATGGTCTGGAGGCTGGCTGTCCAATATCAGGGTGCCAGCATGGTTGGGTTCTGGTGAGGGGCCTCTTCCTGGCTTGCAGGATTATCACTGCATTCTTACTGTGTCTTCACATGGCAGAGAGAGACCATGAATAAGTTCTCTGGTGTCTCTTCTTATAAGGATGGTAATCCCAATATGAGGACCCCACTATCATGACCCTGTCTAAACCTGATTACCTCTCAAAGGCTTCATCTCCAAACACCATCATACCATATGAATTTTGGGGGGAGACACAATTCAGTTCATAGTACGTAATGCAAGTGGTCAATAGATCTTAATTCCCTCCTGCTGTTGCCATTCCCCATTCTCAGAACCCTCTTTTCCCTCCTGTTCCCCATATTTTATCACGGTTTCTTGTAGCCCATGAGCTGTGACAGTCAATCTGTTCTTCAGGAGACTTCAAGAGGGAAGCTTCATGAAAAATAAGTTTCAATCCTTTTCTGGATGATCTTTATACTTCCATTCTGGAAGACATCTGGGGCTAAAATGGTGGGTAAGACTTTCCAAGTTAGAGGGATATGGAATAGGGAGGACAAAGGTGATGCTGCTTGGGTTCATCCTACAGGGAAAATGGTTGTTCTGCCAGATTGCTTTTCCTTTGTGGCAGTTTTTGGTGAGTTCACGATGAGAGCCTAGTGGGAGATAGGAGGGAGGATGGAGGGGATTGTGGAGAAAGGTTTGAAGGAGTGTGCTGGATTAGGAATAATGAGGCTGTGGCTGCAGGAAGAGAGGGACTGTGCCTACAAGGGGACTTTGGGCCTTGGAGGGACAGGAGTGCTAAAGTCACACTGCTTGGTTTCAGATTACTAGCTGAGCAAAGTAGTTAACCTCTCTTTATCTTAGTTGTCCCAACCTAAAATGGGAGTAATAATAGTACCCATCTCAAAGGATTGTTCTCAGGATTAAATGAGTTAATAAAGGTAAAATGCTTGGCAGACTGCCTGTGTTCTTTATCAGGAGAAAATGAGAAAGTGGAGGTAGTGGAACATGTACCCAAGAATATAAGTACAATACACTTAGGAAGAGACATAGCTTAGCTCTCTGGCTTTCCAGAGAAATTGGTTGTCTTTCCGGATAATTGGTTGTCTACCACTTACCAAATCAGTCTATTGTTTTCTTAGTCATTTTATACCTGTCATGTATCTCATTTTTATTAATGTACAACTCTCTTTTGATAACCTGATCTGTTTGTCTATCTCTCCCTGTGTCAGTATTACATTATTTTATAAGTCTTGATAGCTGATGGTGTTTGTTTAATGTGTTATTCATAATTATCTTGGCTGCTCACATTGTCAATTATTTTGTAGAACTTTGCCTGTAAAATTATCTGACCCTGATAGATTCTGGTTATGTGGAAAGGTGGGGAACATATTTTTAACATTTTGAGTCAATAGTAAGCATATATTTTTTATAGGAAATTGTCTCTTTGTCTACATTTTCTCATTTGTCACTATGAAGTTTTCAAGGTAGTCTCTTTTGTTTTAAAATTTCTGCTTTGTCTATAGTTATGGCACTTTTTCCTTCTTGATTTGTGCCTTCTCTCTTTCTTGATCAGTCTTGCCGGAGGTTTTTCTAGTTTTATTGATCTTTTCAAAGATAGCTTTCATCACTATTGTACACTATTTTAAAATTTTGTCAACATCTGCTTTTGGCCTTTTACTTCTTTGTGCATAATCTGTACCTTTTCTTACTCTTAATTTATTTTCAGCCTTTTAATTTCTTTTTTTCTGCTTGCTTTAGGCTTAAATTACTTTTCTTTCTCTATTTTCCTAAGGAGGTAACTTATTAATAAATTATTGATATTATATCTTCTTTTCTAATACATGTATTTAATGCTATGAATTTCTCTCTATTGCTTTTTCTGCATTCTGCAAATTTTGATAATTTGTATTTTCATGTTCATTTAGGTAATATATTTTTCAATTTCTCAAAACCTTTTCTTAGATATTTTGGGATTTTCCAGCTATTTTTTGTTACTGATTTCTATTTAATTCTATTGTGATCTGAAAACATACTTTGTATGATTTCTATTCTTTTAAATTTGTTGAGGTATTTTTTATGGCCCAGAGTGTGATCTGATCTTGGTGAATGTTCAGTGTGAGCTTGAGAAGAATATGTATTCTGCTGTTGCTGGATGAATTAGTCTTTAGATGTCAACTATAGGTTGAGTATCCCTTATCCAAAATGCTTGGGACCAGAACTATTCCAGATTTAGATTTTGTTTTTGGATTTTAGAATATTTGTGTTATACTTACTGTGGGTCAGCATCCCGAATCTGAGAATCTGAAATCTGAAGTGCTCCAATGAACATTTCCTTTGAGCATCATGTTGGCACTCAGTAAGTTTCATATTTTAGAGCATTTCAGGTTTTGGATTTTCAGATTTGGGATGCTTAACTCATACATCCGGTTGATTGATGGTATTGTTGAGTTCAACCATGTTCCGACTGATTTTCTGCCTGTCCATTTCTGGACAGTAATTAGCCTTGCTTTTCTATAGGTAAGGTGTTTTTCCCTCCTCTGGCTTTTAAAGATTTTTTTCTTTGTCTTTGGTTTACTACAGTTTGATATGATATGTCTAGGTGTAGTTTTTGGTATTTATCCTGTTTGGTGTTCTGTGAGCTTCCTGGGTCTGTGGTTTAGTTATGTCTCATTAATTTTGAAAAATTCTGGGCCATAATTACTTGCGGCATTTCTTCTGTTTTATTTTCTCTTTCTTCTGGTATTCCAGCTACACCTTTTAGAAGTTGTCACACCTTGTGAAATTGTCCCACAGGTTTTTCATTCATTTTTCCCTTAACATTTCAGTTTGGGAAGTTTCTACTGACATTTCTTCAAATTCACTCATTCTTTCCTCACCGTGTCCAGTCTGCTGATGACCCATTAAAGGCATTCTTTATTTCTTTTAGTGTTTTTTATTTTTAGTATATACTTTTTATTCTTTCTTAAAGTTTCAATCTCTGCTTACATTACTCATCTGTTCTTTCACGCTGTGTATTTTTCGATTAGATTTCTTAGCATATTAATCTTATTTATTTTAATTTCCCTGTGTGATAATTCCAAAATCTCTGTCATATCATAGTCTAGTTCTGATGCTTATTTTTTTCCAGACTGTGTTTTTTCTTATCTTTTAGTATGTGTTGTAATTTTTTGTTGAAAGCCAGATATAGTATACCAGGTAATAGGAACTGAGGTAAATAGGACTTTAGTATGGGGTTTTATGTTACACTGGCTAGGAACTGGGCTATGTTTAATGTTTGCTATAAGTGCCAGAGGCTTCCTCTACTTTCCCTTCTTTTGTGTCTCCTGTTGTCTTTGGGTTTCCCTAAGAACTCCTCTTATAAAGAATTTGCGTGTCTTATAGTTCATTCAGTTGTAATCCACTGTTATACTGGAGCCTTGCTAGTGTGGTGGTAAGGTGTTGGAGAGGGAAACATTCTATAATCTTATGATTAAATCTCAGTCTTTTAGTGGGCCTATGTCCCTGGGCTGTGACCTTCAAAGTGTGCCTTAGCTTCTCCCTTCTCTCAATCCCTAAACACTTAGGTGAGATAGGAATGCTAGAGGGGTCTGGTCTCTAATAAAGTGAGTAGGCCTTTGTGATGGAGAATGCTCTGGGCTTTTTTTTACCTTGTTTGCTGCCCAAGCTATATGAGGATATTTCTTGGCTTTTCAGAGTGAGAACCTGGTGAGATTCCTTATAGATAAAATTCATGAAAGTGTGAGGTCCCTCCAAGACTGTGTCCCTCAGGAATTTCTTAATCTCATGCTAGTCCATACTAAGCCTCTACTAATTCATCAAAATTACCATTTAAGTGTTCCTTGCAGTTTATGGCTTTAGAGGCTTCTGTTTCAGATAAGCAGATCTGGGCTGTGTGTGACTCTTTGGATTTGCCTTGTGGGTTTTAAATTCAGTTTTTTCTTGTAAGAATGAGAATAGCAACTTAAAAGCCATCTACATATGGGAGCTGAAACTGGGAGTCTCACTTTTTTTAAAAATGTAATCATTTATTTCAAAATTCCTTCCAAGGACTGTGTTAGCTATATCATGTAAGTTTTTGGTAAGTTGAATTTCATTATTATTAAATTCCAAGTATTTGTTTTGCCAAAAATATTCATTTTATTGTTCAAAATATTATAATAGTTAAGGGCTCTACAACCATAGAAATATATAGAATTAGATAGGTTTGATCACTTTTTGTAGTTTATACACAGTCTCAATATTATAATAATGTTGAGCATGTTTTCATTTGTCTTAATTTTAACAAACTATTTCTTATGAAGGTATAATTTACATATTGTAAAATTTACATATTGTATTAGTTTGCCAGAGCTGCCATAACAAAGTACAACAAAGCGGGTGGCTTCAACAATAGAAAGTTACCATTCCGGAGGCAGGAAATCTAAGATTCAGATTTTGGCAGTGTTGATTCCTTCTGAGGGCTGATAGAATGCATTGCATGCCTCTCGCCTAGCTTCTGGTGGTTTGCTGTCAATCTTTCTCATTCCTTGGCTTGTAGATGCATTGTGCCAATCTCCTCACATGATGATCTGCCTGTGTATGTGTGTATCTGCCTCCAAATTTCTCATTTTTATAAGGACACCAGTCATACTGGATTAGGGCCCTCTCTTAGTTACCTCCTTTTAACTTGATTACATCTATAAGGAACCTATCTTGAAATAAGGTCACATTCTGAGGTACTAGGGGTTCAGACTTCAACATATGAACTTTTAGGGGGCACAGTTTGACCCATAACAAGTGTATAGTTCTGTCAGCAAACATTTACTCTAATGTCATCACCACCACAATCAATACATGGAATAGTTCCATCGTTTACCAAAATTCTTCTGAGCTTTTTATGGCTACACCCAGCCCAGGTGCCCACTGATCTATTTCTGTTCCTATAATTTTGGTTTTTCATGAATGTCATATAAATGGAATCATATATTTATTATAGTCTTTTACATTTGCTTTCTTTCACATATGCATAATGCATTTGAGATTTATCCATCTTATTATGTGTATCAATAGTTCATTGCATTTATGGCTGAGTAATGTTCCATGGTATGGGTATACTGTAGTTATTCATTCCCAAGTTGAGGGACATCTGGTTGGTTTTCAGTTTTTGGTGATTACAAATAATGCCATATAAACCTTCACATATAGGTTTTCATGGAAGCATAGGTTTTCATTTCACTTGAGAAAGTACTTAGCAGTAGAATTGCTGAGTTGTATAGGAAGTATACATTTAATTTTGAAAGAAACTGCTAAACTATTTTCCAGAGTGGCTGTACCATTTTGCATTTGTACAAGTAATATATAAAAGTTCTAGTTTATTTGCATCCTCATCAGCACTTAGTGTTATCTGGGTTGTTTTTGTTTTAGTTTTTATTTCTTTTTTGCTGATTGGTGTTGGCAATATTTCACTGTAGTTTTAATTTACATTTCCTTAATGACTAATGATGTTAAGCATTTTTTCATTTGCTATTTGTCATCAGTCTTAGTAAGTTCAGGCTACTGTAACAGAATACTATAGACTGATGGCTTACACACCAAATTTATTTCTCACAGTTGGAGAGGCTGGGGAAGTACAAGATCAAGCAGATGTGGTGTCTGGTGAGGGCACTCTTTCTAGTTTGCAGCTAGCTGTTTTCTCATTTCCTCTTATGGTAGAGAGAGAAGGAGATTATCTCACTCATGTCACTTACAAGGGTGCTAATCCCATTCTTGAGAACTCTACCCTCAAGACCTAATTACCTCCAATACCATCACATTGGGGATTTAGGCTTCAACATGTGAATTTGGGGGGATACAAACGTTCATTCAGTCCTTTGCCTCATCTGTATATCTTCTTTGGTGAAATGTCTATTGAAATTTTGCCCATTTAAAAAAATAAGTTGTTTTCTTGTTTTTGTGTTTTGGAATCCTAGGGTTTTTAAATTTTCCACTATGGTTTTTATGTCTTCTTTCACCTATGAATTGTTTAGAAGTATACTTTTATTTCCATATTCAGAATTTTTTAAAATTTTATTTACTTATTAATCACTAATTTAATTACATATGGTCAGAGGAAATAGAACATTTATGATAAATATGTTACTAATATGTATAATTGTCTCAGAGTCTTATAGCAACCTGAGGCTCTTTAAAATTCCTGCATGGTATGTATAGAAGAGAACAGGAAGAAAAGAAATTGATATAATGAATTATATTGATATGACACATTCAAATGTAATCTATTCAAAAGTAGAATAAATGGTAGAACATATGGTAGAAACCCTTCTTAGTACAGAACACATAAATTCTGGATAAAAGTTTAAAAAAATTTTTTTAAAGCCTGTTTCAACTTGTGTTAATGGAAACACTAAGAGGCCTGAAATGACAAGAAAGCTGGTGTTTCTTCCAAAAGCCTTTGACATGATCTGACATGATCATGACAAATCTGACATGACAGATTTCTGATGACTCTGAGCCTGAGGCAAAGGGGAAAGGAGAGAAAATCTGATACACAGTGGGCAGTTTACTTAGAAAGAAATCTTTGTTTCCCAAACCCCACAAATGTCTTTTTTTGGTGTCCAACCACCCCCTGCCTCTTTATTTTCTGAGCCAACAAGTTATTTCAGGGTCAAGGGTCATCTTCAGGATCATCTTGTATATTTTCTGTCTCTATTTTTCCAAGGAGCCCTGGTTCTTTTTATTCTAGAATAGTATTAGACATCAAGATATGGGCATGGCAATTGACTCTTCAGCCACAATGGTGGAAGCTAGACAACAGTGGAATGTTATCTTTACAGTTCTGAAAGGGAATAACTATCTCTACCTAGAATTGAATATCCAGTGAATTTATCTTTCAAGGGCAAAGACAAAACAAAGACATTTTAGAAAAAACATAACTTGAGTTTCCTAATGGATTCTTACCAAAGGAACTTCTAAAGAATACATCTAAGAAGGCAGCAAATGATCCCTGAAGGAAATTGGTGATACAAGATGGAGTGGTTATCTTTGTCAACTATATTTCAGTAAAGCTGAGGGGAAGATATTATAGAATGGTTAACAAAATGGCACACTTCTGGATAAATCTAAGTAAATGTTTACTTAATAAAACAATGTAATATATGAAAGATTAAAAAAATCAAGAGCTGAGCATGGTGGCACATGCCTGTAATCACAGCTACTCAGGAGGCTGAGGTGAGAGGATTCTTTGAGCCCAGGAGTTCAAGACCCGCCTGGGCAACATCGTAAGAACCTATCTCTAAAATATAAATAAATAAAAATATTTTTAAAAATCAAGAGAGAATTAAAATCCTGGTAAGAATGACATATAAGTCAAGGTGGAGTTGCCTGAAATAAGAGTGCTAAGCCTTAGGATTGTTCATGAGGATTATACAGATATGATTAGCTTTAGACTTTATTTTGTTAAATATGATCATTTAAATTTTTAGAGCAATCATTAGGGATTAGGAGTAGAGTTATGTAACTTCCAAATGGTAGAGAAAAATGATACAAGTGCCCCACATTTTTCCATCTCTCTAATGCATAAATGAGGCAGGTAGGTAAAGCAGAACAATTAGAGAGCACAAAACACAATGGTAGAAATGAATCAGTAATCTTGATAATGTAAAGTGGATAAAACTAATTGAACGACCAAAATTTATAGACTGTTTTTTTAAATCCATATGAAATGCTGATTATAAGAGAAGTAATCTAAAATATAAGAACCTAAAAATGTTGAAAATAAAAGGATTTTTAAAAATATACCAGGCAAATACTAACCTGAAAAATGCTGATGTTTCTGTATTCATCAAGTTATGTAAAATACATTTAAAAATGAAAAATGAAACACATGAACAAGACATGTAAAGGGATATTTTTAGTAATCTTATTGGTAATATCAAAATTCTGGAAACAAACGAATACAGTAGAATGGATCAACTGTGGCATATGTAAATATATGTGTCATATTGGAATGGAAGTCTATGGAATAGATTATTGCAGGGAAAACAAATGAAATAATAGTTCCACGTGTAACATGGATAAGTTAAAAACAATGGTGAATTAAAAAACCAAATCTTAGAGGAACACATACACTAGGATTCCATTTATATAAAGATGTAAAAGGGGCAAAAGAAACAGTACCACATATGGAAGTAAAGAAATAATGAAAATCAGGTGAATGGTCCACACCAAATTGGGATGGTGATTACCACTGGATGGAGGGAAAAGGATGCAGTTGGTGAGAAGCATGGAAGAGTGTTTTTTTCTCCATATCCTCACCAACATTTGGTATAGTCTTTAATTTTAGTCATTCTAATAGTTGGGTAGTAAGATCTCATTGTGGTTTTAATTTGCATTTCTCTAATGACTAATGATATTGATCATTTTCATGAGCTTATTTGCCGTCCTCGTATATTCTTTGTTAAAGTATCAATTTAAATCTTTGACTCATTTTTAAAAATTAGGTTGCTTGTTTTCTTATTGTTGAGTTTTGAGAATTCTTTATGTATTCTGGAGTCAGGTCTTCAATCAGATAAGTATTTTGCTGAGATTTTCTCCCAGGCTGTGGCTTGTCTTTTTATTCTCTTAACAGTATCTTTTGAAGAGCAGAACTTTTGCTGAAGTTCAGTTTGTCAATTTTTTATGGATGTGGTATCATATCTAAGAAATCTTTGTCTAATCTAAGGTCACGAAGAGTTTCTTTTTTATTTTCCTTTGGAGGTTCTATAGTTTTAGGTTTCATATTTAGGTTTATGGTTAATTTTGAGTTAGATGTTTTTTGGTGTGTGGTGCAAAGTATAGATCAATGTTCATTAAATTCATTCATTCATTTATTTTGCACATGGTTATCCAGTTCTAGTACCATTTGTTGAAGAGGCTATTCTTTCTCCACCACATTGCCAAAATCAGTAGCTTTATAATTCGTGGAATCTAGTAGTCCTAACCCTCCAGTATTCTTTTTCAAAATTTATTTGGCAGTTATGGGTGGGACCTTTGCATTTCATATGACTGTTTCATAGTTTTCTGTGTATAGGCCTTTCATATCTTTTGTCAGATTTATTATCTTAAGTATTTTCATATTTCTTTTCTTTGTAAATAACCCAATCTGTGATAGTCTGTTAATAGCAACACAAAACGGACTAAGACAAGGGTATTGACATCTCCAGTTATAGTTGTATATTTGTATATTTGTCTTTTTCTCCTGGCATTTTATTGGTTTCTGTGTCAGGTATTTTGGTGCTATTATATAGGATGTACATATATGTATGAGGTAAATTGTATTGTTTAGTTTCAATTCCCAATTGTTAGTTGCAAGTATATAGAAATAATATTTTTTGTTTATTGATCTTATATCCTGTAATCTTGCTAACCTCACTTATTGTAGTGGTTTTTTGTTGTTTTTATATTGACTTTTCTACATAGGCAATCATGTTGTCTATAAATAAAGGCAGTTTAACTTCTTTCTTTCTGATCTGGATGCCTTTTATTTCTTTTTCTTACCTGACTGCACTGACTGGGACATCCAGTACAATGTTGAATAGAAATTGTGAGAGGAGACATCTTTGTATTTTAACTAATATTAGGGGGAAGTATTCAGTCTTTTACCATCAAATATAATGTTAACTATAGGTTTTATCAGATTGAGGAAGTTCCTTTCTATACCTAGTTTGCTGATCATTTTTACAGAACAGTTGTTGGATTTTGTGAAATGCTTTCTCTGCTTTTATTGAAATGTGGGTTTTCTTTTTTTAGTTAATATGGTGAATTAAATTGATTGATTTTTTCTTTTTTTTTACTGTGAAACATCCCTGGGATTAACCTTACCTTGTTTGTGTTGTATTGTCTTTTTAATATATTGTCGAATTCTGTTTGCTAAAACTTTGGGTAGAAATTTTGTATCTGTGTTCATCAAAGATATTAGCCTCTAGTAATAATATTAGCCTCTTGTAATGTCTTCATCTGATTTTGGTATCAAGATAATAATACTATCCTCATGGAATAAGTCGAGACTGTTACTTCGTTTGCAAATTTTTGAAAGAGAGTAGAATTATTATTATATCCTGATTTGTGAAGCCATCTCTTTAGTAGATACAGAGCTATTCAGGTTTCTTTTTCATCTTGAGTGAACTTGGGTAGTTTGTGTCTTTCAAGGATTTGTTCATGTGTTGTCTTGCCAGGAGTTTGCAACTCTCCCAACAGGTCGGGTCCCAGGCAGGAATGTTGCAAGAGACTGGAAATAAAGAAGACAGAGACAAAGTATAGATGGGGAAATCAGGGGTCCTCCAGCATTCCCATGAGCCAGGAGGCCACAAGTGGAGTCCCGCATCTGTATTTATTCTTTTAGCAGCCAATTATCATCAGTGACTGATTTACATGTACATATCATGAGTTTAAGTTTTAAGATCTCCCAAAGTAACAATAAACTAGCTAAGTAAACACAAGTTAAAGATAAAATTGTGAGTCATCAGTAAGGCGTATAATCCAAATGGGAATATAGAGACCAGGTACTTCTCTCTACTTTATCTAGTTCCTCATTTACCAAGACATGAACTCAGGAAAGAGATAGGAACATTGCCTCTGGCTTAGAATAGCAAAATGCTCTTATCTGCTGGGCTGACATCCTTTGATCATTCTCTCTGCCCTCAGATTACAAGCCAAGGTCATTTGCAGACATCCAGGCTGTAGCCCTCAGGCTTCAAGGTGGGGTCCGTTTACAGACATCCCTAATTGGTGGAATGTCCCCCTGAAGGTCGAGCTGCTTTTGCTCAGTGAACTGACATGTCCACAGGTTGCTCTTTGGCAAAGTCTTGTACCACTCATGGGATTCTCATGTCTCAACCCTAACCCTCAACATTGTCTAATTTCATTGGCATACAGTTCATGATATTCCCTTATTTTCCTTTCAATATCTGTAGAATCTGTAGTGATGTCACTTCTCTCATTCCTGATATTGGTAATTTACATCTTTTGAAAAATCATTTTTTATCAATTTTAATAAACTTCTTAAAGAACCAGATTTTGCTCATTGATTTTTCTCCCTTGTTTTTCTGCTTTCTATTTAATCAATTTCTGTTTGATTTTTATTAATTATGTTCTGCTTACTTTGAGTTTAATTTGCTGTTTTTCTAATTGGTTAAGGGAGAAGCCAAAGCCATTGATATAAAACATTTCTGCTTTTATAATATTGGTATTTATTGCTTTAAGTTTCCTCCAAAGTACTCCCTTATCAACATCCCACACATATTGATATGTTGTGTTTTCACTTTTATTCAGCTTGAATTATTTTCTAATTTTCCTTTTAATTTATTTATTGATCCATGGGTTATTTGGAATTGTGTTGCTTAGTTTCTAAGAATTTGGGGAATTTCTGGAGAACTTTCTGTTACTGGTTTATAATTTAATACAACTGCATGATTTGAATCCTTTTACATTTACAGAAATTTGTTTTATGGCCCAGAATGGTCTCTTTTGGTAAATGTTACCTGTGCATTTGAGAAGAATGTGCATTCTGTTATTGATGGGGGAAGTATTCTATAAATGTCAATCAGGTCAAGCTCTTTGATAGTGTTATTCTGTTCTACTGTGTCTTTACTGATTATCTAATTGTTCTATCAGTTATTGAGAGAGAAGTTGCTATAGTTTGAATATGTCCCCCAAAGTTGGTGTATAGGAAACCTAATCCCCATTGCAATGCATTGAGAGGTAGGACTTTTAAGAGGTGATGAGATGTTAGAGCTCTGCTCTCATGAATGGATTACTACTGTTATTGCAGGAGTGGGTTCCTGTTAAAGGGATGAGTTTGGCCCCTTTCCCTACTCTCTTGGTCTCATTCTCACCATTCCACTTCCCACCATGAGATCACCTGATAAGAAGGCCCTTGCCAAATGCCAGTGAAGTGCTCTTTGACTTCCTAGCCACCACTACTATGAGAAGTAAATATTTTTTCTTTATAAATTACCCAATCTGTGGTATTCTGTTATAGGAGCACAAATCAGAGTAAGACAAGGGTATTGAAATCTCTAACTATAGTTATAGATTGGTCTTTTCCTTCTTGTTACTTTATCAGTTTCTTTGTCATGTATTTTGAAGCACTGTTTTTAGGTACAAACACTTTTAGGATTTTAAATTCTCTTAATTTAATTGACCATGTCATCATTATGAAATGGCTTTCTTTATATTTGCTAATAGTTTTTGCCCTGAAATCTGCTTTGTCTGTTATTAATATAACCACTCCAGATTTTTTTTTGATTAATGGTTAGCATGAAATATTTTTTTCATCCTTTTCCTTTTAATCTTTTTATTTTTTTTAATTTAAGGTCCTTTTTTTTTATAGGCAGCATGTAATTGGGTCTTGCTTTTTAAAATCTAATCCAACAATCTCTGCCTTTTAATTGCAATTTTTAGACCATTTTGTTTAAGAGGATTTGTTTGGATCATAATCCTGAAAAACACAATCCTGAACACCATAGCCCTAAATGTTGAAACCCCAAAAGATCAAAATCCCTCAAGTCTGAATCCATAACATCTAAAATCTCTCATGTGTAAAATCCTGAAAATCACAATCACAGGATAGCTGCATCATGTTAGGTGGAACTATTACTTTGTCATT
Organism: Cheirogaleus medius; assembly: GCA_008086735.1. Lineage (NCBI taxonomy): Eukaryota > Metazoa > Chordata > Mammalia > Primates > Cheirogaleidae > Cheirogaleus > Cheirogaleus medius. The sequence goes on from VBSM01003209.1 coordinate 2,417,518, forward strand.
GCCTTCATTTGGAAATGAAGTGTGGCTTAAGGAGATGTGTATGGGTGCCAAGTTGACAAGGGGTAGACTCTTGGACTTAATTTTAGGTGTCAGCTTGATTGGATTAAGGAATGCCTGGAAACCTGATAAAGCATTATTTTGTGTGTGTCTCTGAGGGTATTTCCAGAGGAGGTTACTGTGTGAGTCTGAGTGGACTAGGTGGAGGAGATCTACCCTCATAGCTGATGGGCACCATCCAGTCATCCAGGGGCCCTGAGAGAACAAATACAGAATTTGAATTGGTCTCTCTCTGAGAGCTGGAATAGACTTTTTTCTGCTGCCTTGGGCATCAGAACTCAAGACTTGCTGGCTTTTGGAACTCCAGTACTTACACCAAACAGACCCTCAGATCCTGAGGTGTTCAGCTGTGGACTGAGAGTTACACCATCAGCTTCTCTAGTTCTCAAAATAAAAATATTGCAGCTTCCTCAGTAAATGAAGACATGTCCTTTTTGTACATCTACATTTATGAAAGATAAGATTTCTCAAGATCTCGGGTGATTGCATAGGCAGTGGTGCTCCATTGTGGTGTTTTTGATCAATCTCATCGAAACATTTAGGTTGTTTGTCATGGTATTTCAGATGACCACAGTTATAAAGCTAGGGGAACACAATTACCATTGATAGTGATATATGTGTATACATTTCCCTTTTTGACCTATTCTTTATGATTATGATTTGTCTGCTTATAATTGTTATACTTATACAACAGTTGTTAGTATACTTGCATGGTTATACTTGCCAAAATACATATATGTTGACAATGTTATGCATATATCACCATTATAGAATTCCAGAACATTTTTATCACCCCAGAAAGTAACGTTATAACTCCCAATTTTCCACTCTTCCTCATTCCCTGGCATCTACTAATTATCTTTCTGTCTCTATGAATTTGTTTATTCTGGACATTTTATATAAATAGAATCATATAATATGTGACCATTTATATCTGGCTTCTTTCACTTAGCATAATGTTTTCAAGGTGCATCATGTTGTAGCATGTACTTTATTCCTTTTCATGGCTGAATAATACTCTGTTGTATGTATAGACCCCATTTTATTTAACCATTTATCATTTGGAAATTTGACTTGTTTCCGTTTTTTGGCTATCATGAATAATGCTGTGATGAACATTTGGGTAAAAGTTTTTGTATGAACGTATGTTTTCATCATGCTTGGATATAAACCTAAGGATGGAGCTGGGCGCCATGGCTGATGCCTGTAATCCCAGCAACTCAGGAGGCTAAGGTGGGAGGATTGCTTGAGGCCAGGAGTTCAAGACTAGCCTGAGCAACATAGCAACACCCCATGTCTACAAAAAAGAAAAAAGAAAATTAGACTTCTGGGCAAATCTAAGTAAATGTTTACTTAATAAAACAATGTCTAATATAGGAAGGTTTAAAAAAATTGAGAGTTGGGCATGGTAGCAGTGTGAGCCTATAATCCCAGCTAATCTAGAGACTGAGGCAGGCGGATCACTTGAGCCCAGGAGTTTGAGGCTGCAGTGAGCTACTGTATTCCAGCCTCCAGCCTAGGAGACAGAGCAAGAAGATTCTGTCTCTTAAAAAGAACAAAAACAAACCTAAGAATAAAATTGCCTGGGTCATGTGATAACTTTATATTTAATAGTTTGAGGGACACCAAATTTTTTCACAGTGGCTGTACAATCTTACATTGTCAGCAGCAGTGTATGAGAGTTCCAGTTTCTCCATGTCCCTACCAAGGCCTTTTTTTTTTTTTTTTGGTATAGCTAGCCTATTGAGTGTTCAATTGAATCTCATTGTGTTTTGATTTCTGCTTCTCTAATGACCGAAAATGTTGAACATCTTTTTGTGTGCTTATTGATCAGTCTTTGGAAATGTCTATTCCCATCTTTTACCTATTTTTATATTGGGTTATATGTCTCTTTATTGTAGAATTATAATAGTCCTTTATATATTTGGGATGGTACCTATGAAAAGACAAGCCACAGAATGGGAAAAAATACTTGCCTCTGTGAGTGATCTTGTTACTTTCTTGATAATGTTCTTTGATTCTCAAAAATTTTTAATTTTTGTGAAGTCCAACATGTTTTCTCCTTTTGCTGCTTATGCTTTTGCTGCCATATCTAAAAAGCCATTGTGTAAACCAAAGTCACAAAGATTTACACTTTTGTTTTTTTCTAAGAGTTTTACAGTTTTACCTCTTACATTTAGGTATTTCATTTTTTTTTAATTGAGGTAAAATTCACATTACTTGAAATTGACCATTTTAAGGCATATGATTCAATGGCATTTAGTAAATTCACATTTTGCAACCTTTACTCTATCTAGTTTCAAGACATTTTGGCCACCCCAAGGGGAAACACTTGTCAAAAAATCAGTTGATCACATATGTATGAGTTTATTTCTGGCCTCCCAATTCTATTCTGTTTTGCCTGTGTATTAAGACTTGAAATTGGGAAGTGTGTGTCTTCCAACTTTGTTCTTTTTCAGCGTTGTTTTAGCTATTTTGGATCCCTTGCATTTCCATGTGAATTGTAGGATCAACTTGTTCATTTCTGCAAAAGATACCGTTGGAATTTTGATAGGGATTGTATTTAGTCTGTAGATCAATTTGGAGAATAGTGCAGTCTTAAAATAGTAAGTCTTCCAATTCTGAACACAGGATATCTTTCTATTTATTTATGTCTTCTTTAATTAATTTCAACATTTTGTTTTGTAGTTTTCAGTGTACAGTTGACCCTTGAAACAGCATGGGGGTTTGGGGAACTGAGCCCCCCTGTGCAGTCAAAAATCTTTGCGTAACTTTTGAATCTCCCAGAACTTAATAGCCTACTGTTGACTGGAAGCCTTCCTGATAATGTAAATAGTCTATTAGCACATTTTTTGTGTTATATGTATTATATATGATGCTCTTCCAATAAAGCAAGCTAGAGAAAAGAAAGCGTTATTAAGAAAACCATAAGGAAAATATTTGGTGCAAAAGTAATTGCCATTTCGGACTGAATTTTAAATCATTATAACTAGGCTCAAACATACCTTTATCAATCAAAATAGAAACCATTACAATCAACACATTTTTGCCAATGACAAATAAGTTTGTTTATTCCTGTAGTGTAAAAATCCTTGCTTCAGGATTCGAGGAATTCTTGGAAAGCATTTTCTGCATCCTGCTGGTTGTGGAAGCGTTTTCCCTGCAAAAAGTTGTCAAGATGCTTGAAGAAGTGGTAGTCAGTTGGCAAGAGGTCAGGTGAATCTGGAAGATCGGGCAAAACTTTGTAGCTCAATTCGTTCAACTTTTGAAGCGTTGGTTGTGTGACGTGCAGTTGGGTGCTGTCGTGGAGAAGAACTGGGCCCTTTCTGTTGACCAATGCCAGCTGCAGGCGTTGCAGTTTTCAGTGCATCTCATCAATTTGCTGAGCACACTTCTCAGATGTTAGTGGTTTCGCCGGGATTCAGAAAGCTGTAGTGAATCAGACCAGCAACAGACCACCAAACGGTGACCATGACCTTTTTTTGGTACAAGTTTGGCTTTGGGAAGTGCTTTGGAGCTACTTCTCGGTCCAACCATTGAGCTGGTCATTGCCAGTTGTATACAATCCACTTTTTGTCCCATGTCACAATGTAATCGAGAAATGGTTCATTGTTGCATGCAAGAAGAGAAGACAACACTTTAAAACAATTAATTTTTTTATTTTCAGTCAATTCATGAGGCACCCACTTATCGAGCTTTTTCACCTTTCCAATTTGCTTCGAATGCCAAATAACTGTAGAATGGTTGTTGAGTTCTTTGGCAACTTCTCGTGTAATTGTAAGAGGATCAACTTCAATGATGGCTTTTTATTGGTTGTTGTCAACTTCCAATGGCTGGCCACTGCACTCCTCATCATCAAGGCTCTCGTCTCCTTTGCAGAACTTCTTGAACCACCACTGCACTGTATGTTAGCAGTTCCTAACCAAATGCGTTGCTGATGTTGGGAGTTGTCTCCATTGCTTTACGACCCATTTTGAACTGGAATAAGAAAAGCACTCAAATTTGCTTTGTGTCTAACATCATTTCCATAGTCTAAAATAAAACTTACAGACAGCAAGTAATAAAATAGCGAGTAATGAATCATTAGCAAAAAAAAGTGAGAAATGTGCATTAAAATGATCTATAACATAACCATATTTATTTAAGAATGAATTCCCATATCAAATGGCAGATTTCAACAATGCTAAAACTGCAATTACTTTTGCACCAGCCTAATACATTTACAGTAGTGTACTATATTTATTGATATAAGTTTACGTTGTTCACAAGATGAATTGCCTGTCTGAAATGGCAGGCAGCCACAGCTGCAGACCTCAAACTATGAGACATATCAAGCCATTCAACTTTTTCTTTTAATACATGACTTTTGTATGCTTCTTGGGGCACTTCTAGCATCAGTAGTGGCACTTCATGTAGGTTCCATGGTGTTATTCAACATTCATGTTATTTCACTAAACACAGTGAAAAATACCCAAGAACAATGAGAGATCACTTTTTACTGTGATATGCAATTTACCTTAGAGAGGAACGGCTTACCTATAGATGATTAGCATCAAGTAGTGTTTTAAGTGGATACTTGCAACACTTGAGTTCACTGCAATAACGATAGGAGGTGGCTGCAAAATTATTTCAGTCCCTCAGTATGTACTACAGTTAATTTTATGCAGTTATGATTTAATACTTCATTTTTACATTTGTTTACATTACTCTTGACTGCAAATTTTGTATAGTCTGTATTTTGTGTATGTAAGTTTTGATAAATTTTAACTTTTTGTAATAGATCTTATCAACTAAGACTTGCACTTGTTTTGTTAAATTTATTCCTAAGTATTTTATTCTTTTTGGTGCTATTATAAATGAATTTGTTTCCTTAGTTTTATTTTCATATTGTTCATTATTGTGTAGAGATACAACTAATTTTTATATTGATATTGTATCCTGCAACTTTATTGAACTTGTTTATTTGTTCCAGTAGGTTTTTCTGTGTGTATAGATTCTTTAGTGTTTTCTATATAACTTAGATCATGTCATCTGTGAATATAGATAATTTTACCTGTGCCTTTTGAATGTTGATGCTTTTTATTTCTGTTTCATGCCTAATTGTCCTGACTAGAACCTTCAGTAAACTGTTGAATAGAAGTGGTGAAAGTGGGCATCCTTGTCTTGTTCCTGATCTTAGGAGGAAAGTTTTCAGTCCTTTATCATTAAATATGATGGTACTTACCGGTTATTCTTAAATTCCCTGTATTAGCTTGAGAATTCCCTTCTATTCTTCGTTTTGTTGGGGTTTTTCAGATGCTATTTTTTCATCTATTGAGATGATCATGTGGATTTTGTCCCTTATTCTATTAATGGTGTATTATGTTGGCTGACTTCTGTATGTTGAGCCAATCTTGCATTCCTGGGATAATTCCCACTGGGTCATAGTGGGAATCCTTTTGATATGCTGTTTAATTGTTTGCTTGTATTTTGTTGAGAATTTTTGCCACTATATTCATAAGGGATATTGGTCTGTAGTTTTCTTTTCCTGTAATATCTTTGTCTGCCTTTAGTATTCCAGGAATACTGGCCTGATAGAATGAGATGGGAAGTGTTCTATCCTTTTTTATTTTTTGGTAGAGTTTCTGAAGGGTAATGTTAATTCTTAAAACATTTGGTAGAACTTACCAGTGAAGTAATCTGGTCCTAAGCTTTTTTCCTTAGAAGTTTTTTTTTTTTAAGAAGGTTTTGATTACTGTCTCCATCTCTTTACTTTTTATAGATTTATTCAGATATTCTATTTCTTCTTGTGTCAATTTTAATAGTTTATCTGTTTCTAGGCATTTGTCCATTTCATCTAAGTTATGTAATTTGTTAGTATACAATTGTTCATATTTGTTTGTAATCCTTTTTATTTCTATAAGATCAGTATTATCTCTACTTTCATTACCGATTTTTAAATTTGAATCTTCTCTCTTTTTCTTGGTTAGTTAGCTAAAGTTTTGTCAATTTTGTTGCTTTTTTCAAAGAACCAATTTTTTTTAGGCTTAAAATTATCAAAACATTTATTTTCAAATACCAAAAGCCATATCCTCCTCAATTTTTTAAATTTCTTTTGATCATTGAATGCATTAAATTCAGATCTAACAACATGGTCTTCTGTAGAGAAAACTACTCATCTAAAAACCTGATTGCATTAATTTAGCACAGAAGTACAAAAGTCTATAAAAACACTATGTTCCTGTACATTGCACCTGTACTTTTATTTTAAGGGTATGGCTGTATACTATACAGGGATTTGAGAACCACCTCATAGGCAGACAGAAGCAAACCCAGTGTTTGTGTACACACACACCAAGCGTGTGTCACTGCTGCCAGGCCCTTCCTGGGGAAGCAAGGACTGCGTCATGCATGCGAGTGACTGCATTAGTAGCATTTATATCCTGTACAGATGCAACCTTTGATGATCCATATATTTGATAAAAATGAGAAAGCTGATTTATTGTAGAGTACACGTTCCATTTTTGTAGCATGAGAACAGTACAATCAACTATTTATTCTGCAGTAACTCGCTCATCAGTGATTTAGAGTCTCTGTGATGTCTGCACAGCCTACACGTGGTCTGGTCCCCCGCTCCACTCTTCGAGCTCTGCCTGAACTTCCATTTCTTGGGTTTCGATATTTATTCCTAAGTACAGACGTCAACTCCTCTTCACATCGTCCTAGGCTTTCTGAGCAGGTTCCAACCAAAAGGAAAAGGTGACGCTAACAGCTCAAAGTGAGCAAATATGAGGACCACAAGGAACACAGCTGCTCCGCAGTAGGTGGTCAGAACCATGTCCTCACATGGAGGAAGTAGCACTTGGAGAGGGCATGACCTGTGGCTGCAAAGAACCAACTTTTGATTTCATTAGTTTTCTCGTGTTCTCTGTATTGTTTATCCCAACTTTATTACTTCTTTCCTTCGTGCTTTGGGTTTAGTTTGGTTTTCTTTTTAAGTTTCATAGGATGGAAGATAAATTATTGATTTGAGATCTTTCTTTTTTAATGTAGACATTTATGCTATAAATGTCCTTCTGAACACTACCTCAGCACTCTTCCATAGTTTTAATATGTTGTGTTTTCATGTTAAATCATCTTTAAGTCTTTTCTAATTTTTCTTGTGATTTCTTCTTTGACCCATTGGATTTTTGGGAATCTGTTGTTTAATTTCCACATTTGTGAATTTTCCAAATTTTTTTGTTACTGATTTTCAATTTCATTCCATTGTAGTTGAAGGACATACTTGGTATTATTTCATTCATCTTAAATTTAATGAGACTTGTTTTGTGGCCCGATACATGGTTTATTTTGGAGAATGGTGTCCATGTACTTGAGAAGAATATGTATTCTGTTTTTGTTGGTTGGAGGGCTCTATAGACATTTATCAGAGCTAGTTGGTTTATACTGATGTTCAGGTCTTCTATTTCCCTGATGTTCCATCTAGTTGTTTTATTCATTATTAAAAGTGAGATATTTGACTCTCTATTTTTGTTGGAATATTTCTTCCTTCAGATCTATCTCTGTATTAATTTGGAGACTGTGTTGTTAGGTGTGTTTATAATTGTCGTATCTTGATGAATTGACATATTTATCATTATATAATGTCCTTTGTCTCTTGTAACATTTATTGTCTTAAAGTCTATTTTTCTGATATTAGTATAGCCATTCTAGCTCTCTTTTGGTTACTGTTTGCATGATATATTATTTTTTTTGTTCTTCTAGTTTCATTTTGATTTTCTTTCTATTCTGGTAATCTCTGAATTTTAATTAGAGAGTTTAATCCACTTATATCTAACATAATGACTGTGATACCAGACTTCTGTTATTTTGCTATTTGTTTTCTACATATGGATTTTTTTTTTTTTTGAGACAGGGTCTCACTTTGTTGCCCAGACTGGAGCGCAGTGGCTCAATCATAGCTCACTACAACCTTAAACTCCTGGGCTCAAGTGGTCTTCCCACCTCAGCCTCTCTAGTAGTTGGAACTAAGGCATGTGCTACCACACTCAGCTAATTTTTAAAAAAATTTTTGTAGAGACAGGGTCTCAATACATTTCCCAGGCTGATCTTGAACTCCTTGGCTCAAGTGATCCTCCTGCCTTGGCCTCCCAATGTAGTGGGCTTACAGGCATGGGCCACCATGCCCAACCTTATATATGTTTTTTGTTCCTCTATTTCTCCATTTTATTTTGTGTTAAGTGGACATTTTCTAGTTTGTCATGTTTATGTTTATTCTCTCTCTCCCCCCCATATATATATATATATATAAAATATGGTATTTATTTTTTAAAAATTATTTTCTTAGTATTTTCCCTGCAAGTTACAATCAACATCTTAATTTATAACAATCCAATTCAGATTACTACTGACTTAATTTTAATAGAATAAATAACTTTGCTGCTAAGTAGCTCCATCTTCCCCTTTCTGCTGTTATTGTCACAGATTAAAGTCATGCGCTACATAATGATGTTTCGGTCAGTGATGGACCACATATACAATGGTAATCCATAAGATTATAATGGATTTACGACTATAATCCTAGCAATCTGGGAGGCAGGAGGATCACTTGAGGTCAGGAGTTCGAGACCAGCCTGAGAAAGAGTGAGACCCCGTCTCTACCAAAAATAGAAAAAATTAGCCCAGCATGGTAGCATGCACCTGTAGTCTCAACTACCAGGGAGGCTGAGGCAGGAGGATCATTTGAGCCTAAGAATTTGAGGTTGTAGTGAGCTATGATGATGCCATTGCACTCTACCTAGGGCGACAAAGTAAGACTCTGTCTGAAAAAAAAAAAGATTATAATAGGGCTGAAAGTTCCTATCACCTAGTAATGTTATAGCTGTCATAATGTTGTAGCACTATTACTTTATTATATTATTAATTTGGTGTAGCCTAAGTGTATGGTGTTTGTAAAGTCTACAGTAGTGTACACACAGCAATGCCCTAGGCCTTCACAAGCACTACTCACCACTAACTCATTGACTCACTCTGAGCAACTTCCAGTCCTGTGTTTCATATGTGTCTTTTTGCTCTTCCTTAACAAGCCCAGCTTGTTCATACATGAAGTTTCTTCTCCTCCAGATATCCTTTCCCTCACTTTATTGTCACATGTAATTTCCTGAAGCCTTCCTTGACCATTGTTATCAGAAATACACTCCTCATCCCTACCTGTCCTAATCACTGTTTATCATCACATTGATTAACCTGGCTTTATATTATAGATAAGCGTATGGATGAATGGATAGCGGCATTATTATCGGCATTGTTTTTATCTATGTTAAGTAACATCTAAGCTTAATTAGGGTCTTGTTTCTTCTCCCTCCCTCCCCTGCTTTATTGAGGTCTGTTTGACAAATAAAAATTGTATATATTTAAGGTAACAACGTGAAGATTTGGTATCTGTTTACATTGTGAAGTGATTACCATAATCAAGCTAATTAACATATTCATCATCTCACGTGTGGTGAGAACACTTAAGATCTGCTTTCTTAGCAAATTTCAAGTATACAGCACAGTATTAACTGTAGTCATGCTGTATATTAGATCTCCAGAACTTATTCATCTTGAAACTGAAGGTTTGTACTCTTTGATGAACATTTCTGCATTTCACCCATCTCCCAGTCCCTGGTAACCACCATTCTGCTTTCTGTTTCTATGAGTTTGAATTTTTAAGTTTCCACATATAAGTGATATCAGACAGTATTTTCTGTGTCTGCCTTGTCTCACTTAGTATAATGTCCTCCAGGATCATCCATGTTGTCACAAATGGCAGGATTTTCCTTCTTTTTTAAGGCTGAATTAATATTCCTTGGTATTTGTGTGTGTGTGTGTGTGTGTGTGTATGTATCATGTTTTCTTTATCCCTTCATTTGTCAGTGGGCTTTTAGGTTGTTTGCAATGAACAGGATCTTTTTTCTTATTTACCAGTATATTTCTAGCACAGATAATAATGCCTGATATAGAGTAGGCTTTCAAATATTTGATCTGGTAGTTTCACTGGTAAATCCTACTAAACATTTAAAGAAGAATTAAAACCAATCCTTCTCAAACCTTTCTAAGAAATTGTAGAGGATGGGACACTTCCTAATTCATTCTATGAAGCCATCTTTACCTTGATACCAGAGCCAAAGACACTGTAAGAAACCTACAAATATTCCTTACATATATTGATGCAGAAGTTCTCAACAAACTACTAGCAAACCAAATTAAGCAGCATCTTAAAAGACTATACACCATGACCAAATAGTGTTTATTTCTGAAATGTAAGAATGTTTCAAAATATGAAGATCAATCAGTGTAACATAACACATTAACAAAATGAAGGAAAAACCCCACATAATCATCTCAATTGATACAGAAAGTGCATTTGGCAAAATTCAACACTATGATAAAGACACCCAATAAATAAGGAATAGAAGGAAACTATCCCAACATAGTAAAAGCCATATATGAAAAACCTACAGCAAACATCATATTCAATGATGAAAGACTGAAAACTTTTCCCTAAGATCAGGAAGAAGACAAGGATACATGTTTTCACCACTTCTATTCGACATAGTACTGAAGGTCTACCCCAAGCAGTTAGGCAAGAAAAAGAAAAAAAAGGCATCCAAATTGGAAAAGGAGAAATAAAATTATCTCTCTTCACAGATGATATGATTTTATATGTAAAAAATCCGAAAGACTGCACAAGAAACCTGTTAGAACTAAGAACTAATAAAAGAATTTAGCAAAGTAGTAGGATACAAAGCCCATGCACAAAAATCTGTTGCATTTCTATCAGTTGCATTATGAGGAATTTGAAAAGGATATTTTGAAAACAGTTTCATTTACAGTAGCACCAAAAAGAATAAAATACTTAGGAATTAACCAAGGAGGTGAAAAACTTGTACAATGAAAACTATAAAACATTACTGAAAGAAATTAAAGAAGACATTAAATAAATGGAAACATATCCTATGTTCATAGATTGGCAGACTTAATATTGTTAAGATGTCAATACCATACAAAGCAATCTGGAGATTCAGTGCAGTCCCCATCAAAATTCCAGTGACATTTTTTGCAGAAATAGAAAAACCCATTCTAAAACTTCTGTGAAATCTCAAGGACCCTGAATAGCCAAATCTGGAAAAAGAGCAAAATTGTAGAACTCAAACTTCTTGATTTCCAAACTTAATATAACACTACAGTAATTAAAACAGTGTAGTACTGGCATAAAGACAGACATATATAGGCAAATGAAATAGAATAGAAAGCCTAGAAATAGCCCTCACCTATATGGCCAGATAGTTTTCGACAAGGGTGCCAAGACCATTCAATGGGGAAAGGGTAGTCTTTTTAACAAATGGTGCAGGGAGAACTGGATATACACGTGCAAAAGAATGAAATTGGACCCTTACCTAACATCATATGTAAAAATTAACTCAAAATGGATCAAAGACCTAAATGTAAGACCTAAAACTATGAAACTCTTAGAAATAAAACATAGGGAAAGATTCTTCATGACGTTGGATTTGACAGAGTATGTTTGGTTTTGCAAGAAACTCTTCCATAGTGGCTATATCATTTTGCATTCCTACTAGCAGTAAATGAGAATTCCCATTGCTCTGCATCTTTGCTGGCATTTTGTGTTGTCAGTGTTCTAGATTTTAGCCATTCTAGTAGGCATGTAGTAGTATGTCATTGGGGGTTTTTTGGTTTGTTTTTAGAGGCAGGGTTTTACTCTGTCACCCAGGTTGGAGTGCAGTGGCTTGATCATAGCTCACTGTAACCTCAAATTTCTGGGCTCAGTCGATCCTCTTGGCTTAGCCTCCTGGGTAGCTGAGACTATAGGCACTGTAGGCACATACCACCACACGTGGCTAATTTTTTAAATTTTTTGTGGAGGTCTTGCTATATTGCCCAGGCTGGTCTCCAACTCCTGGCCTCAAGTGATCCTCCTGCCTCAGCCTCCCAAAGCGCTGAGATTATAGGCATGAGCTACTGTGCCTGGCCAACATGGTATGTCATTGTTTTAATTTCCAATTTCCTGGTGACATATAATGAGCATCTTTTTATATGCTAATATGCCATCTGTCTGTTTTCTCTGGTGAGGTATCTGTTTAGGTCTTTTTTCTGTTTTTTAATCTGGTGGTTTGTTTTCTTATTCTTGAGTTTTAAGAGTTCTTTGTATATTTTGGATAATAGTCCTTTTTTAGATATGCTTTTTGCAAATGTTTTCTCCTAGTCTGTGGTTTGTGTTCACATTCTCGACAGTGTCTTAAAGAGAGCACAAGTTTTTCATTTTAATCAAGTCCAACTTATCAAACCTTTGTTTCATGGGTCACGCCTTAGGTATTGTATTTAAAAAGTCATTGCCATACCCAAGGTAATCTCTGTTTTCTGCTATATTATCTTCTAGGAATCTTACAGTTTTGCATTTTGCATTTAGGTCTATGATTCATTTTGAGTGAAAGGTATACGGTCTTTGTCTAGGTTCATTCTTTTGCATGTAGATGTCCAATTACAGCACCATTTGTTGAAAAGACTTTCCTTCATTATGTCGTCTTTGCTTCTTTGTCAAAGATTAGTTGACTGTATTTACACGGATCCGTTTCTGGGTTCTATTCTGTTTCCTTGGTCTACTTGTTCTTTCACCAATACCACAATGTCTTGATTACTGTAGCTTTATAGTAAGTCTTGAAATTGAGCAGTGTGAATCCTCCAACTTTGTTCTTCTTCAATATTATGTTGGCTATTCTGGATCTTTCCCCCCCATCTTTATGAGATAAAATTGACATAAATTGTGTGTATTTACAGTGTACAACATGAGTTTTGATATACATTGTGAAGTACCACAATCAAGCTAATTAACATATCCATTACCTCACATAGTTACCATTTTTGTGTATGTATGGTGAGAACATTTAAGATGTACTCTAAGCAAATTTCAAGTAAACAACACAGTATTAACTATAGTCACCATATTGTATATTGGATCTCCAGAACTTATTCACCCTGCATAACTGAAACAGTTTTACACTTTGCCCGACATCTCCTCATTTCTTAATCTTGAGTTTCCATATAAACTTTAGAATCAGCTTATTGGTATCCACAAAATAACTTTCTGGCAATTTAATTTGTATTGTGTTGAATTTATAGATCAAGTTGGGAAGAACTGACATCTTGACATTATTGACTCTTCCTAGTCATGAATATGGAATATCACTTATTTCATTCTTCTTTGATACCTCTTGTTTGAGTTTTATATTAATATTATAGTTTTCCTCATATAGCTCTTATATAGTGCATAGTGTGTTAGATTTATACCTACTTCTTTCATTTTTGGGGGTGCCGTTGTGAATGACATTGTGTTTTAATTTTAAATTCTACTTGTTCATTACTGGTATATAAGAAAGCAATTGCCTTTTGTACATTAATCTTATTTCCTACAACTTTGCTATAATCACTCACAGTTTCAGGATTTTTTTTGTCTATTCTTTCTGATTTTATAGACAATCATGTTATCTGCTAACAAAGACAGTTTTGTTTCTTCTTTCCCAATCGATATATAGCTTCATGCATCTTATTGCCCCTGAAGACCTTTCAGTGTGATAAGACATAGAGATGGAAGGCACTGAATTTTTTTCAATTTTTTATTGACACCTAATAATTGTACATATTTATGAGGCACATGTGATATTTTGATATGTGCATACAATGTGTAATGATCAAATAAGGGTAATTAGGGTAGCTATCACCTCAAACATTTATCATTTCTTTGTGTTGGGAACATTCCAAATCTTCTCTTCTAGCTATTTTGAAATATACAATAAATTACTGTTTACTGTAGTGACTTTACTATGCTATCAAACTTATTCCTTCTGTCTAACTGTACCTTTGTGCTCATTAACCAGCCTCTCTTCATGCCCCCTCCCTCTATCATTGCCAACCTCTAATAACCATCATTCTAGTCTCTACCTCCCTGAGATCTGCTTGTTTAGCTCCCACATATGAGTGAGAACGTGTGACATTTGTCTTTCTGCACTTGCCTTATTTCACTTAACATAATGACTTCCAATTCCGTTTGTGTTGCTGCAAATGACAGAGGTTTTTCTTTTTTATGGCTAAATAATACTCCATTCTGTATATATACACCACATTTTATTTATCCATTCGTTCATGTACACTTAAATTGATTCCATACAGTGCAGATATCACTTCGATATACTGATTGCCTTTCTTTTATATATATATATATATATCTCCAACAGTGGGATTGCTGGATCACATGGTAGTTCTATTTTTAGTTTTTGAGGAACCTCCATACCATTTTCCAAAATGGCTATACTAATTTACTTTCCCACCAACAGTGTACTAGCATCTTTGCCAGTGTCTGTTATTTTTTTGGTTTTTTTTTAATAATTGCTATTTTAACTCAGATGAGATAATATTTCATTATGTTTTTTATTTGAATATTTGATTAGTGATATTGAGCATTTTTTCATATACTTGTTCAGATCATTTGCCCAAAAATCAGATTATCTGGTTTTTTTGTTATTCAGTTCCTTATATATTCTGCTTATTTTTTTAAATTTTTATTTATTTATTTATTTTTTATTTCAGCATTTTATGGGGGTACAAACGTTAAGGTTACGTATATTGCCCATGCTGCTCCCCTCCCCCCTCGAGTCAGAGCTTCAAGCGTGACCATCCCCCAAATATTCTGCTTCTTAATACCTTATCAGATCACTAATTTATGGATATTTTCTCCAATTCTATAGGTTGTCTCTTTTCTCTGTTGATTGTTTCCTTTTCTGTAGAGAAGCTTTTGGTTTAATGTAATTCCAATTGTCAATTTTTGTATTGTTGCCTGTGCTTTTGAGGTCTTATCCAAAAAATCTTTGCCCAGACCAGTGTCGTGAAGCATTTCCTCAGTTTTTTTCTAGTAGTTTCATAGTTTGAAGTCTTGCTTACATTTAAGGCTTTAATCCATGTTTAGTTGATTTTTGCATCTGGTGAAAGATGAGGGTCTAGTTTCTTTCTTCTGCTCATGGCGATCCAGCTTTCCCAGCACCATTTATGGAAGAGACTGTCTTTTCCCCAGTGTATTTTCTTGATGCCTTTGGGAAGATGGTGAAATGATTCTGACCCCTGTATAGGCCTAGACTAATGTTTGTGTCTTAGTTTTTAACAAAAAAGTTTAAAAAGTAAAAAATAAAAATAAATTAAAAATAGAAAAAAGCTTATAGAATAAGGATATTAAGGAAGAGTATTTTTGTACAGTTATACAATGACTTTGTGGTTTTAAGCTAAGTGTTATTACAAAGTTTAAAAAATTAAAAAGTTATAAACTATAAAGTAAAAAAGTTACAGTAAGCTAAGGTTAATTTATTATTGAAGAAAGAAAAAATTTTTAACAAATTTATTGGAGTGTAAGTATACTGTACCATCTTTATATAAAGTCTATAGGAGTGTACAGTAATGTCCTAGGCCTTGACCTTCACTCACCATTCATTCAGTGACTTACCCAGAGCAACTTCCAGTCCTGCAAACTCTTCATACAGGTGTACCACTTATCTTATGGCTTATTTTTACTGCACCTTTTCCATATTTAGATATATTTAGATACATACATACTTATCATAATGTTACAATTATCTACAGTATTCAGTACAGTAACATGCTGTAGCCTGGGAGAAATAGGTTATACCTTGTAGTAGGCTATACCATCTAGGTTTAAATACACTCTGTGATATTCATACAATGACAACATCACCTAAAACAACGCATTTCTCAGACTATATCCCCATTATTAAGCGATGTTTGACTGTATTTTCATTTTATTCAAAATATTTAAAGAAAATGTTTGTTTTTTGTTTTTTTTTTGAGACAGAGTCTCACTCTGTTGCCCCAGCTAGAGTGC
>VBSM01003209.1:2460264-2479614 GCA_008086735.1 Cheirogaleus medius
TTTTTTTTTTTTTTTTTGAGACAGAGTCTCGTTCTGTCACCCAGGCTGGAATGCAGTGGTGCAGTCATAGCTCACTGTAACCTCCAACTCCTGAACTCCAGTGATCTTCCCACTTCAGCCTCCTGAGTATTTGTGACTACAAGCACACACTACCACGCCCGGGTAGCTTTTTTTATTTTTCACTGTTGCCCTGGCTCATTTTTTTTTAATTTTTACTTTTAATTGTGGTGAAATACATACAACATAAAATTTATCATCTTAACTGTCTTTAAGTGTACACACAGTTCAGTAGTGTTAAGTATATTCATATCATTTTGCCACCAATCTCCAGAACCTTTTTATCTTGCAAAATTGAAGCTGTATTCATTAAAAAACACTCCTTATTTACCCCTCCTTGCAGCCTCCAGGAACCATCATTCTACTTTCTGTTTCAATGAATTTGACAACTCTAGATACTTCATATTAATGGAGTCAAACAGCATTTGTTTTTTGTGATTAGTTTATTTCACTTAGCATAACTTCCTCAAAGTTCATCCATATCATAGCATCTGTCAGAGTTCTCTTCCTTTTTAAGGCTGAATAATGTTCCACTGTACATATATCCATATTTTGTTTATCCATTCATCCCCCAGTGGACACTTGGGTTGCTTCCATCTTTTGGCTATTGTGAATAATGATGCTATGAACATGAGTATACAGGTATCTCTTTGCACCCTGCTTTCAATTATTTTGGATATATTACAGAAGTGAAATTTGGAAAAATGGAATGCCATTTTTAATTTTTTGAGAAACCACCATAATGGTTTCTGGATTAGCTGTACCTTGTTACATTTAGTACAAATTTTTCTTAGAAAATGTAAAAAATTTGTAAAAAGTGCTGTTGAAATTTTGATTGGGATCACATTAAATCTATAGATCTCTTTGTATAGTATTAGTCATTTTTTTTTTTTGACTAATGGGTTTATTTAGAAGTGGGCTTCTTAGTTTCCAAACATGTAGCAGTTTTGTATACCTTTTTGTTATTGATTTGTAGTTTAATTTCACTGTGGTCAGAGACCTTTACTCTAAATGATTTCAATCCTTTGAAAGCAGTTGAGATTTTGTTTGTGACTGAGCACATTGGTACATGCCACTTCTGCACTTGAAAAGACTGTGTCTTCTGTCATTGTATAGAGTGTTCTCTATCAAGTTTGTTAATTGTGATGTATCTTGATTTGTTGTTGGTTTTTGTTTGTTTTGGTTTTAGTCTGTTTACTATCAGTTATTGAGAGAGGTGTGTTAAAATCTCTCTCTTTGTGGATTTGTTGTTTCTTCTTTTAACTCTTTTGCATTATATTATATGTTTTGAAGCTCTGTCACTGGATCAAGTACAAATTTAGAATTGTGATACCTTCCTTGTGATTTAACTCCTTTATTATTATAAAATGTTTTTCTTTATCTCTAATAATGTGCTTAAGATCTACTTTGTCTATTATTGGTATGGCTACACCAGCTTTTTTTGGTTTGTGTTTGTATTGTACACCCTTTCCATTTTATTATTTTCAATTTCTGTTCTTATATTTAAGCAGCACATGGTTGGGTTTGTTTTTTTATCTAAATGGCAAACTTAGTCTTTTAATCCACTTACATTTAATGTAATTACTGATATATTCAGATTTTTATCTTACTATTTGTTTTCTATTTTACCGACCATTTTATGTTTCATTTTCTCTCCTTTTTGCCCTTTTTTAAGTGGAGGATTAGTCTTTTTTTGTTATTTCATTTTTGTCCTTCATATTTTTGTTAGTTATACATTCTTATGCTGATTTCTTTACATGGCTACTGTACAGATTACTGTGTGCATCCTTGACTATTATAGTCTAATAAAAATGATTTCTACCACTTTCTTTTTAATGCTAGAATCTTAGAACACTAACTCTGTTGATACCGCCAAACAACTTTTGTGTCATTGTTGACATGCATTTTAATTCTCCATATATTTTGAACTTCTCAAATTGTTTTATATTGCCAATATTTAGTTATTATTTTATGTTTATCAACATACTTACCTTTTCATTTGCTCTTTATTCTTTCCTGCAATTATGTGCTTCTTTCAAGGATTATTTTCCATCTGTCTGAATTATTTATTTTAGTACTTGTTTTCATTTAGGGTTCCTGGCAACAAATTCTCTCAGCATTTATCTGAAAATTTATTTATTAATATTTTACCTTTCTAATTTTGAAAAATGTTCAACTCTTCAGAAATGTTTTAAGAGTAGTACAGTGAACACCTGTGTACACTTTATCTACATTCACCAATTAATATTTTTTCACATTTGCTTTCTCTCCATATATTTTTTTTACCTGATCCATTTGGGAGTTGGTTGTATATATCATGACACTTCTCCTAAATACTTCATTCAGCATGTATCTCCTAAGAATAAGGGCCGCCTTCAAAATGATCACGATGCAGTTACCACACTCACATAATTTATCATCAGTGTACTTTATGTCATCTATATTCACATTTCCCAGGTCTCAATAATGTGCTTGATAGCATTATGTTTTGTTTTCAGTCTCGGGTCCAGTCAAGAATCATGTCTTGCATTTAGTTTTAATGTTTTCTTAGTCTCTTTTTTTTTTTTTTGAGACAGAGTCTTACTTTGTTGTCCGGGCTAGAGTGCCTGGCGTCAGCCTAGCTCACAGCAACCTCAAACTCCTGGGCTCGAGCAATCCTTCTGCCTCAGCCTCCCGAGTAGCTGGGACTACAGGCATGGGCCACCATGCCCGGCTAATTTTTTCTATATATTTTTAGTCGGCCAATTAATTTCTTTCTATTTTTAGTAGAAGCGGGGTCTCACTCTTGCTCAGGCTGGTTTCCAACTCCTGACCTTGAGCGATCCAGCCACCTCAGCCTCCCAGAGTGCTAGGATTACAGGCGTGAGCCACCACGCCCCGCCAAGTCTCCTTTTATATAGACCTGTTTTGTAGCCAAATTTGAGCATTTAAGTCAGATATTTTTGAAGAGAATAAACCAGTTGTTTTGTAAAATATCCCTCAATTTGGAGATTTGTCTGATAGTTTCATCATATTTATATGCAGGTTAAACATTTTTGGCAGGAATATTACACAGATGATGTATTATTCTCCTCAGTGCAAAACATCAAGAGGAACGTAGTGGCAATTTATAGTATTTTCAGTATTTTTTTTAGAAAATTTGCAATTTTAGTTGGTATTTCTCCTTTAGTCCAAGAGTTAATAGATTTTGAAAAATTTCTGGTGGTAGAGATTTTGAGATTTTTAATTATTTTTAAATTTATAATTTGATTGCATGGAAATAAGACAATGTTTATATTTCTACTTTATAGACTTTTATCTTTTGAGATCTAATATCACTTCATTAATGTTCCATGCATACTTCAGAAAGTAGTTTATTTTCTATCATCAAGGTAAAAGTTTGATAGATATCTATAAGACTGACCTTATTGATTGGTTGTTTAGGTCTTTTGTTTCCTTATTTTTTTGCCAACTTGATCTCTCTTAGTATGAGAATAGTGCTAAATGAAACTCTATTGTTAGTAGATTTCTATGTATTTCTCTTTTTATCTCCCATAGTTTTTGCTTTAAGGAGGTGTTTGCTGTGTGATTTGGTACATAAATCTTAATAACTGTTATATTTTTGTTGTGCTGTTAATTCTAAAAGTTATGAAGTATTTCATCTCTGTTACATTCACTGACTTTTCCCTTGAATTTTCCTTATCTGATACCAGGCCCATACCCCTGATATCTTACTGTTTTCATTTGCTTGGTATACCTGTTCCCATACATTTATTTATTAACTTTTGTATATCTTATATATATAGTGTAGAGTTGGGTTTGCTTTCTGAGCCAATTTGAAATTTTAAAAAATAGCTAACATAATCACATTTACATTTTTTGATATGACTTTCATATTTGGTCTCAAATGTCTCCTTATTTTGTTATATTTGCAGGTTCTTTCTCTATGGTCTGTTTTCTTAAGTGTATATGTGGGTATGTGACTGTATATTTTTTGGTATTTCAGTAGGCTTTTACTTTTTGTTCTATTAATTATATTAATACTGTCCATCATGCCCTTGATCCGCCCTTTCGCTACTTAACCTTGTACTTTTTTAATTTGCCAGCTTTAAATATCTTTTTATTCCTACATTGTTTTTATTTTTTTTAGTATAAAATTCAGTGGTTTTTAATATATTCACAAGGTTGTACAGCCATCACTACTAATTCTAGAACATTTTCTTTTTGTTTTTATTTTTTTAAGACACAGGGTCTCTCTCTGTCACTCAGGCTGGAGTGCAGTGGTGCAATCATAGCTCACTATAACCTCGAGCTCCTGGGCTCAAGCTATCCTACCACCTCAGCCTCCTGGTTAGCTAGGACTATAGGTGTGTGCGACCATACTTGGCTAATTTTTGTAGAGATAAGGGTCTCACTATGTTGTCCAGGCTGGTCTTGAACTCCTGGCCTCAAGCCATCCTCCCACCTTGGCCTCCCAAAGTTCTGGGATTACAGCCATGAGCCACCACACTTGGCCTGTACTTATTAATTGAGTCACAGTCAACAAACTTATTTTACTTTTTCTTTTTTCTGTTCCTTTCTTCTCTCATTTTAAAATTTGCATTATTTGTACCTTTTTTGAAAATATAACATTTACAAATCATCTTTTCATCTTTGTCCTTATTCTTGTTTTAGTTTTAATAAAGTATATCCCGTTCTTACTATCATTCTTTTTGCTGAAGTTTCCCCATACTTGTTGGATAGATGAAGCTTATCTCTGGTAAACTTCTCAGGAAAGGCTTGTAAGTACAGTAATTCTTAAATTTTTGCATGTTCAAAACTTTTTTTTAGCCTTAACTCTTAAATAACAGCTTTGGCAGGATATATAATGCTTGGTTCACACTTTTTCCCTTGAGTTTCTTTAAAATGTTGCCATTCTGTTGTCTTGCTTTGTACATTGCCACTGAGAAATCTAATTGCCGATCTGACTTTCTTTTCTTGGCAAATGACATGATCTTTTTGTCTGGAGAAAATGAAGATTTTTTTTTTAAGTGTAATGTTTTACTAGGCTATGTCTTGGAATTAAGCATTCTGGGTCATTTTTCACTATACACTTGAGCCTTTTTATCATGAAGATTCAAGTCTTTTATTTCAGCATGATTTCTTATAGTTTATGTATTAATTTTTCAGTGTTTAATTGATTAGTTTCTTTGTTGTCTTTTTTAGGGACTTCCTTCATACATATATTGGAACTTCTATCTTCTATACAACCACTTTCTTTCCTATACTTTTAAATTCTGTATTTCATTTTTATTCTCTTGGCTGTTTTCATCTTCTTTAGTATTCTTCAGTATTCTTTATTAAATGTTCAGTAGAATCTAGTCTCCTTTGGGCACCTTGTAATTTAGTTTTCATTTCTCAGATGATGTCATTTTCTTCAGAGTATTTCTAGGTTTGGTAGCTCTCATTTCATATCTTCCTTTTTTTTTTAGTCCATATCCATTGTGTCTTGAGTTTTTGGATTTATGATTTGATATGACTTTTAAAAAAATCTGCAAATAATAACTTTAGGATATTTAATTTAGGTTGGAGCATTGTGATGTAGTTTTCTTTTGCTTTATTGTTTTGGGGGAGAATTTCCATTAGCTGAAATGTCTTGATTCTCATTTTTTGTCTTATTTTTATAGTAGTTTTGTGTGGATTTGGTCTGCCTTTTTCTGTTTATTTTCTGATTTTATTTTTCATAATTTTATTTACTCAGGTAAGCATTAACAGTTATGTGTTAATACATAGAAGTGAGGATTTTGGGTAGGGAAGTAAGTTTCTTATTTCAGGTGCACTCTATTCTCTTGGTATAGTGAAATGCAGTTTTTTAAATCAATGGCACTTTTATTGGAGGGCAAGGTCAGTGCGTTTTCTGATTTGTGGTTCACTTTTGTTTCTGTAGTACCCTTACTTTCCCCTTCCTGCTTCTTTCTTTACCTTCATTATCGAGTTCTCATGGGTGCCTTTTCCTTTCAATTATACCTTCTCCCCTAAAAATAGTCCCTTTTTGAAGCTATCTCCTTGGGTCCTGAACAATTTTTAGTCACTTCCTTTTAATTTACTACTAGCCCATGTTTAATGTCCCAGATCTTAGACCTATTTTCAGTATTTTCATAATCAAATGGGATTTTCTCTT
Source organism: Cheirogaleus medius (assembly GCA_008086735.1). Taxonomy (NCBI): domain Eukaryota; kingdom Metazoa; phylum Chordata; class Mammalia; order Primates; family Cheirogaleidae; genus Cheirogaleus; species Cheirogaleus medius. The sequence goes on from VBSM01003209.1 coordinate 2,466,461, forward strand.
TTGTAGGTTTATCTTTGTTCCATCCACCCTACTTTATCCACACACCTCTCTCTCTTCTCTTACTCTTTTGTTTTTTTCTCTTCTTTTTTTGTGAAACTCCACACAGGCATAGGCTTTGTAGACGAGTCTCCTGGATTTGGGTGTTTTCCTACTTATAGCTAATTTGAAGTCCATATCACACGTCTCCCAGTTTTGCTGAAGACATGAGTTATGAGTGATTTTATTTGTTTATGTTGTTGATTTGTATGCTTTTTTGAAGGATTCATGGAGAAATTCAGATTTAGGCAACTGCCATTAATCTCTATAACCCATTAATCTCTACAACCCAGAAGTTATAACCTTCATTTTGAAGAATATTTTTGCTTGGATATGGAATTGCAGATTGGCAAGACAATGGCCCTAACCTGTAATCCTAGCACTCTGGGGGGCTGAGGTGGGAGGATCACTTGAGGTTAGGCATTTGAGACCAGCAAGAATGAGACCCTGTCTCTACAAAATATAGAAAAATTAGCCAGGTGTGGTAGTATGTGCCTGTAGTCCCAGCTGCTTGGGAGGCTGAGGCAATAGGATCACTTGAGTCCAGGAGTTTGAGGTTGCTGTGAGCTATAATGACACTACTGCAATCTAACCTAGGCAACAGAGTGAGACTCTGTCTCAGAAACAAACAAACAGCTATAGGAGCCAGTTCATCTTTCCAAGGTTCTTCCTTTTTAGCTCCTCTAGTTATTCTTGCCTCAACTAGTATCTACTGAATTATCTGGCTTTTCTTACATTTTAATATATTTTACATTTCTTTTAAGTGAGAATGTTGGTATGTTGTCAGATATTCCATCCTATCCTGATGCCTGCTCACTACCATTTTGTTTGTTTTTAAGAGCTAGTTTTCTTATCTTTAATTCTTGACTTTATCCATAAGATCATAAATTTTTGTGATACTTTTGTTAAAATATGTGCCAAGGGACCTCCAAGACCACCAGGTTTGATGATTTGCTAGGAAGATTTACAGGACCATAGTATTAATATTATATATAGTATATTGTTGTACACATGGCTAAGATTTATTATACGAAAAGAAACAAAGTGAAATCAGCAAAGGGAAAAAGTGCACAGAGCCAAATCCAGAGTAAATCAGGCACAAGCTTCCTAGAGTCCTTGTTCAATGGAGGACGGTGTGCTTAATTCTTCCATCGATGAGTTGTGACAGCACATATAAAATGTTTTCTACCAGGAAAGCTCATTAGAGACTGTGCCCAGGAATTTTATTTGGCCTGCTCATGTGGCACCCTCTGCCTAACATGTACATTACAGACTACCAGAAGGAAAGCAAGTGTTTAGCATAAACCATATTGTTGCACTATTAAGGCACAATGAGCCATTCTTATCAGTTAGGGTGATGGGAATCCTCCTGAAATACAAGTTCCCAGAAGCCGGTCAAGGGCCAACATTACAAGCAAGTCTTTTCAAGGATAGCAGCAGTTGAGGCCTGTCAACTATTTTTCCTGCATACCTACATTGTCAAACATTTATTCATCCTACTAGGAAAAATTATTGGGGATCTAATAATAGGTCAGCAGTCTCATATCTAATATAATCAATTTGTTTTCTTCTCAGTAAAACTCTGAGAAATAATCAATAGTGAGGAAATAAACAAAATTCTTTTTCTTTAACATTCTCGGAAAATTATTCCCAGGGACGATAGCAAAATTCTTCTCAGTCATAATCTTAAGATTTTAATCTTTTTAAACATTCTAAATTGAGGTAATAAAATTCCAATATGTTATGGTAAGTAACATTTTCTCCCTTCATTAATTTTTGTCCATGGGCAGAGAAAATGACTATGTAAAGACATTATGTATTCACTCTTTTCTTTTAGCCTAAGAAAGCTGTCAAAGTAAAACCTCGGCCACCTATTGCTCCTCGACCATCTAGTGGTTCCACGGCAACAGCTCGTCACAGATTGTTAAGGGTCCTCCCCCACATTGGGCAATCTTGTTTACCTTCTCCTGGGAATACATATCTACCAGACACATCCAGGAGTGCAGTTTCAACATTGGCAACTCAGCCCCCTGCCGACAGACCCGCATCATCTATCACTAGTGAATTTCTTAAGGAAGATGATAACTGGGAGAGTAACACACTGTCTCATCCCAATGGTAGCATCAAACCACCACTGCACATACCCCATGTGGAGTTTGAAAATGACAAAGAGCTTGCTGATTCTGTTCTCCATCTTGGATCATCCCTGCCTAGGCGGACAAAACACTTTTCAGGAAACTTGACATCTAATAATGAGGATGACACTGTCTCATTTCCAACTTCAGAAGAGTGTGTAACTGAAGAATCACTTCTACCTGAAGTGGGTTCATGTACTTCATTTACAGAAAGAAATGCTGAAGAACAGAGCAGTGGCATACAGAAGGTAAATTCAGAGTTCTTACTCACTAATGGTGATAAAGGGTTGAAAGCTACAGAACAGCATCTTAAACATGTTTCAAGAATGTTGAGCAGTGAATCAGTAGAGACTACTGTTCTTAACCACCGTGAATTAAGTCCTCACAAGAATAGACTCTTGTCACCTCTTCGCTGTTCTGCATCAGTGTCACTACATAATTCTCTAGTGAAACCACAAAGACGGTCCAAATGTTTTGAGTCTGGGAACTTCCAGTCTTCTGCTTCACAAAATGTGCTCCGGTCAATGGATGTTCGAAACATAACTGATTCTCCTTTCTCTAGGACTGCTCGCTTTCGAGGTATTAAAGTTGATTCACCTGGGAAAAGATCTGATATTATTTCCAAAGTTGAGGCTCGAGATATCACAGAAATGGCTAACAAGGCTTCCAAAGAGCCTGTTGGTTGTGTAGATAACATTGGTTTTCTTGCTTCACTGGCCGGGAGTGCAAGCAGAGACAGTTTACAGAGCACACGTGGGGCAGGCAGGCTTCGGACTTCTGGAATTGGGCTGTCTACAAACCTCCAGCATTTTCAGGAAGAGAGCCTTAAGAAAAGTTCTCCCCAATTAGAACCTACAGAATTTTTTTTAGTAAGTATTTTCTTTTCAACATTGTCTACTAGTTACCCCTTGTGGTGATTTAACATCTTTAACTTTTGTTTTTTGTTTATATAAATAGGAGGCCTTAGATTGGATTTTTTCCATAAGTTTTTCTGAAAATGTTTATCCAGTTTGTAGAAAATCTTTTTGATGATCGTGTTTTAAGCGATGTTTTATTCCTGAATTGAGGACTATAATTGGAAAATAAGTTCATGTGAACAGTTTATCATATATTTTTAAAAGCTAAATATTTTTTGTTTTTTCAAGTAAGAACTATCAATTTTGAGCCATCAAATTTTTTGCTCTCTTAAAGATAAGTAATACAGTATTGCTAGATGTAAGAAATAGGTTCAAAGTTAATTTAATTGAGTAAAAATTAAATACTTTAAAACGAAAGCCCAACAGCATCTTAGTAATAAAATACAAGTATTTCATGTTTGGTGATCTCTTCTCTTCTCCATTGACTCACCTCTGTAGATGTTTTGTGTTTTAATTGTAGTCTGCCCGTGGCATTGGAATGAATGGAAATAATGCAGCAGCAGGGAAAAGAGTAGGTGAGTTACAGATGATTTTGAAAACAATAAAAGGCTTATAATGACATCATTTTATACATACCGCTGAATTTTCAAATAGAAATCAAAAGAACGTCCTCTGGGGTACGTACAGAGTAAACTCTTAAACTTTTTTTCAGTTAAGAAAATGATTTATGAGAATCTGTAGGACATATATGACTGTGGGGCATATATGAAGAATTAAACAAAAATTGAAGTAGATCTCTTGTCTGGGAAGAGGTATGATCTATGCGAACAAAACAAGATTATTGAATAATTAACATGTAGTTCCCAACCCCTTAGTCACTGGCCACTATGGAGCCATATGGGTTTTGAGGAATCACCCTAGAAAGATTTTTTTTTAACATCATGGTCCAGTAGCAAGGGTGGTGGTTAAGAATCTATTTTTGAAGAACTGGTTATTTCTGGATAAAAGGAGACAGTCTCTAGGACCAGCCTTTTCCAAGGCATAGTAGCAAAAATGACTATAACATTAGCACTTCTTCTTCCAATGGTAACACCTTAAAGATGTGTCAGCCAGTCATTATTTTCAAGGAGGAGGGAAGCTGTCTTCTTTTATGTTTTAGTGCCCGGACCAGGGATAAGAAACTCATTACCAAAGATGTGCCACTTTTGTAGCCCCGAGGTTTTAAAGATACTTTGTATATTATGGTTGTTATGTGAGTTTTATGTTTTTAAAGAGAAACTTAAGGTTCATTTTTCATTCCTGTGTAAGGCCCAGGGTTATAAAGTCTTAATATATCTACTTATTTTTTTCAATGTTTTTATTGTGGTAAAATACACATAACACAAAATTTACCATTTTAACCATTTTTAAGTGTACAGTTCAGTGGCATTAAATACATTCACATTGTTGGGCAACCATTACAACCATCCTTCTCCAGAATATTTTTCATCTTGCAAAACTGAAACTTTGTACTCATTAAACACTAACTTCTTACTCCCCACCCCACCCCACCGCCAGCCCCTGGCAACCACCATTCCATTTCTTCTCTCTATGATTTTTGAAGTACTTAGTATCTCATGTAAATAGAATCATACAATGTTTGTATTTTTGTGAGTGGCTTATTTCGCTTATCATAATGTCCTCAAGTTTTATCCATGTTGTAGCATGTGTCACAATTTTCTTCTTTTTTAAGGCTGATATTCCATTATATATATATGACACATTTTGTTTATCCATTCATCTTTCGATAAACACTTGAGTTGCTTCCACATTTTAGCTTTTGTAAATAATAGTGCTATGAACATGGATGTACAAAAACCTCTTTGAGACACTGCTTTCAATTCTTTCGGGTATATACCCAGAATTGAAATTGTTGGATCATGTGGTATTTCTATTTTGAATTTTTTTAGAAACCACCGTATTGTTTCAGCAGTTGCTATACCATGTTATTAATACATTCCCACCAATGTATTGCATATTTCTCCCCAATAATTGCACAAGGATTCCAATTTCTCCACATTTCCATCAACACTTGTTTTCTGTTTTTTTGCTAGTAGCCATCCTAATGGGTGTGTGGTGATATGTCATTGTGGCTTTGATTTGCATTTCTGTAATGATTAGTAATATTGATTCCCTAATTAGTGAAATAGATTCCCTGAAAATTAGTTTCATGTGCTTATTAGCCATTTGTATATCTTCTTGGGAGAAATGTCTAAACATGTTCTTTACCCATTTTTTAATCAGGTTGGTTGATTTTTTTTGCTGTTGAGTTTTAGTTGTTTATATATTCTATATATCAATCCCTTATCATATAAATGATTTGCAGAATTTTCTCCCATTCCATGAGTTGCCTCTTTACTCTTTTCATATTATCTTTTGATGCATGAAAGTTCTTAATTTTCATGAAGTCCAACTTGTCTGTTTTCTCCTCTGTTACCTGTGCCTTTGGTGTCATATCTAAGAAATCACCAACAAATCCAATGTCATGAAGCTTTTCTCTTATGTTTCCTTCTAGAAGTTTTATGTTTTTTATGTCTTATGTTTAGGTCTTTGATCCATTTTGAGTTAATTTTTATAAGGCAGGGGGTCTAATTTCATTCTTTTGCATGTGGACTTCCAGTTTTTTGTTGAAAAGAGTGTCCTTCCCCACTGAATGGTCTTGGCATCCTTGTGGAAAGTCATTTGACCATATGTACGAGGGTTTGTTTCTGGACCGTCTGTTCCATTGGCTACGTGTCTATCTTTATGCCCATACCACACTGTTGTCTGTTTTTATTTGTTCTTTTTTTTTTTTTTAAGAGATAGGATCTTGCTCTGTCACCCAGGCTGGAGTGCAGCGACATGGTCATAGCTCACTGCAACTTCAAACTCCTGGGCTCAAGTGACCCTCCCAGGTAGTTGGGACTACAGGTGTGCCCCACCACATCCAACTAATTTTTTAATTTTTTTGTAGAGGTGGGATCTCACTGTGTTGCCCTGGCTGGTTTGACACTCCTGGCCTCAAGCGATCCTCTCGCCTTGGCTCCTGAAAGTGCTGGGATTATAGGTGTGAGCCATGGCACCCAGCCCCACACTTTTGATTACTGTAATATATCCACTTTTAATGTTATAGTTGTTTCTCCTTAACATGTACTCGAGTCCGTCCTGCCCTAACTCACAGGTAAGCCTCTTGGAAATTTGCGCTGCATTCACCTGTGTTAGCTCAGTTCTGATGCAGACATCAGTGCTTTCTCACTTCTCTTGTCACTCCTTCTGTGAAACTACTATTGCTGAGGTCACCGAGGATCTCCATAATTTCAAATCTAGTTCATGCCTCCGCATCCTTATCTTATTTGATTTTTGTGGCCCTCAATCTTGAAATAGGTTTGGTTTTCTTTCTTTTTTAAAAAGTTCTGGGCTATCATATTGTTAATTTTTATTTTGGTTTGTGTTTTATTTTTTACATCAGTTTTCTTTGTCTTTATTTTTAAACCAATCCTCTGCTTGTCTTCAGATACTTTTTTAATATAATTTCATTTAGGCTCCAGGCATCAGCTGGTACCTACAATGATAATTCCCCAGACTAGAACTGTGTGACTTGCAGCCATTTCCTCTCACAGTAATAACTGACTGCATCATTCTGAACGACCTAGCAGATTCTGTGTAAGTTTTGGTGTAAATTTTATTTAATTGACTTACCAAATTCCTCCATTGGTCCTCTTCTCTTTTCACTATAGCGTCTCCTGTGGGAACTTTATCCATTCTCATAGTTTTAGCCATCATTTTTAGGCAGATAATTACCAAACTTGCATCTAGAACACTAATTTATTACTTTTTTGGCTGCCTTTCTGTTGGATATTTTTATAGATCAACCAGTTAGATCAAATATTGGACTAGGAAATGCCAAACAAGTGAATTATTCCAAATATTTTTCATCTTGTTCTGAAAAGCAACTCTTCACATTGATATTATTTTATAGAATTTTTCTTTATTCATATGTTCATTACACATTGAGAGAAGGCTTCAGAGAGAAGTTGATGATTGATGATGTCTTACAGTATAAGAAGAATTTCACTAGGTGGACAAGGTGGAATAGAGCATTTTAGAAGACATTGTGGATGTGTAAGTGGACCTGGCATCATTCAGGGTGGGTACGATGTGGTAAACAATAGGAAATGACTATGAAAAGTTAGAAGCTATCATATTGAAAACATAAGACCCTGAATGCCAGTCCAAGGAATTTGGATTTTTCCTACTGGGGACAATATATAGGGAACAAATAAATATTAGTGATGGTTTCTGGCATGGAGCAGTTGACTAATAAATAGTTTTCATTGGGTAGAAGGATGTATGGACACTGTTTTCATAGGAGATGCTGTTATGTTTTTGTGTCACATCATTTCTGTGTCACTAATGTGTTCCCTGTCTCTGTACATTTACAAGAGTTCTTGAATGAAAAACATTTGGAAAACATTGAGTTAAGCATCCCCAAAGGAAATGAAAAAATGAAAATGTAACTATCAAACTAAATTATCCTCAACAGATTCTTCCCCCATTGTTTAAGGGAGGAAGACTATCCTAAGAGTGAATTTAAAAATGATTTTGAGTGGATGACCTTTCACTGGATACCCAATAATATATGCCTTTCCTCTCTGTGTCCTGTGCAAGTGCCTTTTTTTTAAGAAGTGGAAAGCACCCCATCACCTTTGAGAAATATTCTTGGTCCCTTAAGTATACTTGAGATAGAAAGCTCTTATAAACTGAGTTGGTAGCAAGGCACTGTTAGGAGTCATTCAGTTAATTGTTTCAAATTTTGTTTTCAGTTTTGTGGAAGACTTGGGAGAGTATTTTAGACGGGTAATAAAGCAGACTTAATTTTGCGGGGTTTGCATACCAAGCACCCAATCTGGGTTCTGGCAAAAAGCATCGCACCAATTAATTGTAAATCAAATTTTTTGAACTCTTAAAGGATTTTCAGAGACTTCTAGCTGCTAAATAAACCTTAAACTCAGGCCTCTCAAACTTTTTTCAGTAGTGGAGACTAGGTGCCAGCACCACTGACACTACCATTGATCTTCCCATTCCTTCCACTTGTTCTCGCTTTCTTTCTTTGCCTCTCATTTCTCGCCCTTTGAGTGCCACCAACCATTTGTGTACTTGTACTGGTTTTCTGGCAACTGCAGACAGTGACTTTGAACCTGTCTGCTTATGATGGGGGTTTCCTGGCATTTTGATCAATTCTAAAAGACATTTCACTTAGTAATGAAAGAAACAGATTTCATTCTTTCTTATAACAGATGTGCTTTTATTTTTAGGGTAAAAAATCAAGTTGGTACAATAGTACAGAATTTAGTAAAGTTTTTGGAAAAATAGTAGTACTGTGAAATCCAGCCATGCACTGTGTTAGTTATATTGGTAATGTGATATTTTATATAATTATAACATAGCTAAAATTTTCAGATTGCTTTTTACATATACAAATTTGTTTGATCTTAAAGCAGCAGTCCCCAACCTTTTTGGCACCAGGGACTGGTTTCATGAAAGACAATTTTTCCATGGACTGAGATTGTAGGGGGCGGGGATGGTTTCAGGATGATTCAAGTGCATTGCATTTATTGTGCAGTCAAACCTCTCTGCTAATGATAATCTGTATTTGCAGCCTCTTCCCACTGCTAGTATCACTGCCTCAGCTCCACCTCAGATCATCAGGCATCAGATCCTCATAAGGAGCTGCAATGTAGATCCCTCACATGCACAGTTTACAGTAAGGTTCGCGCTCCTATAAGAATCTAAGGCCCACACTGATCTGACAGGGGCGGAGCTCTGGTGGTGATGCGAGCAGCTGTGAGTACAGATGGAGCTTCGCTGGCTAGCCTGGCGCCCACCTCCTGCTGTGCGGCCCGGTTCCTAGCAGGCCACGGACTGCAGCCTTAAAGTACTTTGTCACCTTGGGAGAAAAATACATGTTCTGTTATCTTAAAAATGAACAAATTGAAGTTTTGAAAGAATAAATGACTTGCTCATGGTTTGACGAACTTACTTTCTGTGGTGTAATCAGGACTAAAAGACCAGTTTCATGATACTCTGGTGTTTCTTCTGGTTGTGAATGAATAGAATGATTGTATTGCAATTCCTTTTTTCTCAGAGGTCTCATCAAATATGATTTAGAAATAGACATTTTCTTGATTCTCTGTGAAAGTTTGGTATATTTTATATGAACTGCTTGCCCTTAATAATCAGAAAGGTGATATGTACAAAAACTCTTAAATATGTAAGTCCTAATCAGTAGAAACCTACCACATCTTTAAAAAAAGTTTTACTGCACCTTCACTTGTAGATTCTGGAAATCATTTTAGATATAAAAATATCACAAATTAATTTTTATGGCTTAAATGTTTACTTTGATAGGAATGTGTTTTATGTTTGCCTAATAGTATTTCAAATTTAGAATTTTATGCCTGTGTTAATCAAGGTGTCCTTTCTCTAAACAGGAGAATGTACTCATCACCTCCCACCTGTGAAAGCCCCTATTCAAACAAAGAAGAAAACAAAAAAGCATTGTTTTCTTTGTGGAAAGAAAACAGGACTGGCTACTAGCTACGAATGCAGGCAGGTTGGCCAGCTAGAGAAGCTTAGATGCTTTCTCTATGGTGACCCAGCTTGGGGATTATGCAAAATAAAACATTATTTAAATTGGCCATTCATAACATCATTAAGATAATGTTGGCTGGGTGAGGTGGCTCACACCTGTAATCCTAGCACTTTGGGGAGGCTGAGGTGGGAGGATCACTTGAAGCCAGGAGTTTGAGACCAGCCTGGGCAATGTAGCAAGACCCCATCTTCAAAAACTGCAGAAAAATTAGCTAGGCATGGTGGTACATGCTTGTAGTCCCAGCTACTTGGGAGGCTGAGGTAGGAGGATTGCTTGAGCCCAGGAGTTTGAGGTTGCAGTGAACTATGATAACACCACTGCACTCTAGCCTGGGCAACAGAGCAAGACCCTGTATCAAAAAAAAAAGTTAAATAGCAACCGTTAGTTGAACTCCTAACTGACTGAAGTAAAGAACAAGTAGATAGCTTATGGGTTTTCAAAAGACAAAGTCAGATTGTCCCCTGCCCTTTAAATTAGGAGATTTAAACCAGTGAGAGAGTGTACCTTGTCTTATGATAAACTTACTTGATTTTTGTTTGATCATTGCCTGGAAGAACTGCTCCCTCAAGATTCTATTTTTAATTGAACTAAAAAAAAGGAACTATAATTTTTAACAGTTATATGGTACACTTTTATTTCAAAATTGATGAATAATGTATTTTCAAAAAATAATGAATTTTTCTTCCCATAATTATTTATTTCATTAGCATTTATTAATATCCTCCAAGGATGGTGCCTGCCTTTGAGGCCAGGCATTGAAAATAACTGGTGCTTTTTAGAGTGTATTCTATTCAAATAAATACAGCTTATCTTGCTGCTAGAAATATTTTTAAAAATCATTTCATGCCATAGTTTGATTTTACAAAATTTAATTTTCTCATGAGACTGAATTTCTCAGAAATTCAGAGTTCTTTCACATTTACTTAGGTATAAGAGAAGTAGTGGGCATATTTGTGAGCTTTTGCAGTTTTACTGTTCATAAAGATCTATACCCTGTTTCATTCTATGATGGATTCTTGATTATAAACTGTCATAGTCATAGACAAGTAATGTGTTCTTTGGGGGATGTTTGTGCTTGTTTATGAGTGGAAGGGAAATGTCAGCACTAAAGTGAACCAAAGGGCTCCTGTTGGACTACCTGAAGTCAAGCTCCTCTCTCCCAAAGAGATGAGCCTTTCATAGAAATGTGACTATTCATGTAAACTTTTTTTGTACTTTAGATGTGGAAAGAACTTCTGTGCATCTCATCGCTATGCAGAAACTCACGGCTGCACCTATGATTACAAGAGTGCAGGGAGGAGATACTTGCAGGAGGCAAATCCTGTGATTAATGCACCAAAACTTCCAAAAATCTAACTCTTCCTCTGCATCTTACTGTTCTGCCTGAGGAATCGTATTATAACAAAAGAAGAAATATTGTTTAGACTGCATTATTTTTGTTCGACTCCAAAAGATTTGCCAAATAACGAAAGCATATAATGCATACTATTGGAGAATGAGAATGCTACTGTATTTGACATCTTTATTCTTTGGTGAATCAAAAGTTTTAAAAGTAGTTTTAAAAACTTTACACTATATGATTTAGTTTTGTTATTGCATGTCTTGTGTTAAGTGTTTTGTATTTGATATTGCAGTTTTGCTAGACAAGTCTTCAAAAGATGCACTTTAGGAAGTTAATATTGACTGTGTAACCAGGCTTCCAGGTTGTATGGAAATTAGTGGTCATGTGATGGCTGTACTCAAATTGACCATGTTTTTTTCCCCTTCCTTTCTCTCTCTCTCCCTCTCTCCCTCTCTCCCTTTCTCCCTCTCCAGCTACCTCTCCCGCTCCCTTTCTTTTTCTTTCTTTTTTTTGCAGAGGTGAAATGGGTGGGGATTTTTAAAAAATATCCCATGTGCCCATGTGTGAAAGTTTACTGGGTTTACTAGCAAGTTCTTTTTTATTTCAAGCTACTTTTTATAAAAACATTTGGTTTCCCATGTGTTTTTTAAAACATATATATTTCTTCCACATTCATATTGGCATTCATATATGTATCTATTCTGTAAAACACATCATGTTAATAGTATATATTTCTTAAAAACACTATTTTGAATGGTAGTTTTAAAATAGATGTCCCACTTGTTACTATTAAATACAGAAACCAACATTTCCCTTTTTGAAAAATGTCTACATTTAAGACAAAATCTCACAGCTTGATATGTTTTTCTTACATGTTGAGTGCTTATTACCAGGAGAAATTCAAATAAATATTCAGTTTCATTATGAGTTTGATTACTTGGTTATTTACAAGAATTTTTCCTTCATAAACACATTTTTTATAAAACCATTTAATTAAACCAGTTATTTATTCTCCATGGACAAAATGACTATCAGTAGAAAAGTATTCCTTTAGGGTATAAGGATGCTGCTCCCCAGGTGTAACCAATATACCATTCAGACTTTGGGGAGGCCACTTGCTTTACAGAGGCTCAGTTGAGGCTGATGCTGAACCATGGTAAACAGCTGGCAGGCATCTCAAATAAACTGCAGCTCTGGGCTCTGCAGGGGTACCAGAAGACTAATTTAGGGGCTGTATAGGGCCTCTTCCTCCACTCAAGCTTGATTGAACTGGAGAGCTCACTTCCTTTGCTCCTTATGAAAGATTAAATGTCAGTGAAGACAAATGCCTTCATAGAAAGAGGGAAGTACATTTGCAAGAGGTGATGGTGAAAAATTAGCACAGGAGCCATGCAATGAGAAGTTGAAGGCATGCTTTTTAAGAGGAGTGGATATAGGTTGCTGAAAAATAATTTCATCTGTGTTAGTAATTCAGTTTTTCCTCTCTTACCAAGAAAACATATGCTTTAGATATTTAAAATAGAAGAATTCTGTTATATGGATAGACTGCTGAAAAATGGATCAAAGCATACTTATTCTCTAAATAAATATGAATGCTTAGGGCATACTTGATATATGCTTAGTGTAGCTTTTTATTTTATTTTTTTCTTATATTTCAGTTTCAATATGCAAAGTCAGCCAATAAAGACTTTTACAAAATCATAAATAGTTACAGCAAATGTTTTATAATTACCACATAAAGAATTTCCCAGTAACTTTACAAAAAGTTCATAGCCTAAAAGAATTGACTAAGGAAGCCACGTGTAATTTTTATAAGAAAGAGAGATTTAAATAGTCATTTGAAACATAATTGTCCCTCAGTGTCTGTGGGAGATTGGTTCCAGGACCACCTGCAGATACCAAAATCCACAGATTGTACTGTGCTTTTGTTTTAAACCAAGACTTTAAGAAGGAATAAGTCTTGTTTTAAGTTTTGCCAAAGATTTTGGTCAAAGTTGAGACTTTCTACTAGTTTCTAAGTCACTGAGAGATGAACCACTTTAAATTCAACAAAGTATACCATTATTGAGGGGCATTTCTTTATTATTTAAAGTCTTTTTTTTTTTTTTTTTTTT
>VBSM01003210.1:63747-75301 GCA_008086735.1 Cheirogaleus medius
TGACATTTGGAAGATTTATGTAAATGAGTGAGCCAGTAATTTCTACATTGCCAAGGTGTGATGTTATCAAATCATGAATAGTTAAGAGATCAATTAAAAGTATAAGATGGGCCAATTGATTTTGAATGTGACAGTACTAAAAGCACATTGATATATTTCAGAGTTCACATTGCAGCTAATCACTTGCTGAGTTTTTGTGAAGTACAAAGAATAATATCCACAATTCTTTGAAATAGTTATTAAAATATACCTCCTTTTTAAACTATGTAACTGTATAAAGCCAGAATTTTTAAAATTTATTTCAATCAAAGTGTTGAGGAGGAAAAAGCTTGGCTCTGTTCTCCTAGGTTCATGGCTGGTGGCCTGTTAATTAAACTGGCAAAAGACAAATAAACAGAAAAATTGTTTAGTCATATGCATACAGGTCATCACAAAGAAGTTGCTTGCTTAAATGGTTAGAGACCTATATACAGTGTACATAGGGGAAAAGGAAGAGAGAGAAAAGTCTTTTATGGTAAGAACATGGGCTTCTTTAGGAAAGACTAACAGGTTTCTAGGAGAACAAACTGGAAATAAGAAGTGTCAGTGAGGAGATTGGCCAAAGTTGTTGGCCCTGGTCCAGCTTCCCCAGTGGTTTGCACCTGGTGGTGGGGAGCTCTGGACAGACCAGTAGAGTGGGTTGTGGCAGCCAGGTGTCACCTCCTTAGTGTCTTTGTTGGAGTCCTTCTGAGGCAGTCACGTGTCCTGGCCTGCCTTTCTCATGCTGCTTAGGGAATCCCGTTCCTGGACTGAGATTCTCCACAGGTTTCCCTCTCTTGGGCAGCTTTGCCACCTGTCGTGGTGGCAAAGAATTGGACTTTGCTAGTTACCCCTGATCCCTCCCGTATTCTTTTTTTTTCTTTTTGAAATCTAAATCAAGTTTGCAGTTTATTTAATAACATCATATCAATGCTAATTTCCTAGTGTATTCAATTTTTATTGCTGCCATAACAAATTACCGTAAACTCAGGGCATAAAACACAAATGCATCATCTCACAGTTCTGTAGGTCAGACATCCAGGTACAGTGTGGCTCAACTGGTTCCTCTGCGTAGAGTCTCAAAGGCTGACGTCAAGGTGTGAGCAGGGTTCCTTTTTGGAGGTTCTGCGGTTGAATCTGCTTCTGGTTGAATTTGGGTTGCTGGCAGGATTCGTTTCCACGCTGGCTGTTTGGGTGGTGGTGGTGGTGGTTCTCAGCTTCTAGAGGCTGCCAGCATTCCTGTGCTAGTGGCCCCCTTTGTCTTCAAAGTCAGCAATGGCAGGTCAAGTCTCTACCATACCCCAGCTCTCCCGCCTTCTTTTCTCCCTCCCACATTTTTAGAGCCTCTGATGGGAAAATGCCTTCCCATCTCCTCCAGGCTCTTGGAATGGGCAGGAGCTAGTGTTTCTGAGGCTGGTGAGGGCAGGAGGCTGGAGGAGGTGGCTTAGCTTCCAAAGTTCTGTGTCTGGGATCTTGGTTATTCAGGTTCGATTCCTCTTTCCTTACACACACTTAAGATGAGGGTAACTTAGGTCCTGGGTGGGTTGGTAACCACCTGAAGCATCAGCAAGTCAACTGGCCCTGGGAGATAAGACATATGACCTCCAGGCCTTGCTCTCCCACTAACCCACTGTGTGGCTCTTGGCCAGTCCCCTCCTCTCTCTGGGTTCCAGTTTTCCCTCTGTCCAGTGAGAGGAGGGGACTTCATGGTCTCAAAGGATCCTGCCAATATTGACCTTCCAGAACTCTGTGACTTTGATGACACTCCCCATGGACACCTCTGTTTATTATGTTTCCTCTCTCTGACCTCTGGGGGAGACTGCTTGTGCCTTAGGGAATTCTCTTTTTAACATGCTGACTTCTTCCAACTTGTGGGCAGAAGGACGGCAGTATATAGAGGTTTTCCAGATGCATTGACGGCTCTAGTAGCTAGGTTCCTGTAGGCTCTTGGTGAAGATATTTGTCTCCTCCCTGACCTCCCCTGTGTGTGCACTTGTGTGTGTGTTGGGGTGGGAGTGGGGCACAGTGAATGGTTGGTAGCTGAGCAGTGCCTTGCCCTAAGACTGGTTTTCCTGGGTATGAGAACCCTTAGAGAGAAGCCCAAGATCTTGGGTCCTATCGTTTGAGACCTCCTGGGAAAACATTCGGCTAGCATTGGCACTTGATCCAATAGAAACATGCCAAAGAGCAAAGCTTCGGAGGCTTAAGATGTGGTGTATGAGAGCCCTTCAGCAAGTGCATGTACTACCCCGGACCCCTTCTTTCCGTATACCTATCAAAGGACAATGGAAGAGCAAGAGGCATGTGCATCTCCCATCCTGCCTCATACTGGGCTCCTTTGATTGATAACTCTACAGGGCAATTTGGGCACAACCTTTGTGACCCCCTGAAGGAAGGTACCTGCATCCGTAAAGTCAAGTCAGGGACGTCTCTGTCTGCAGAGTTCTCTGGGTCATTGGCCAAAGCCCAAAGGAACATCTGGTGTAGGGACCAGGTTCAGCCCTGGTGGTGATGTTGCCATCCTTGGGGAAGGTGCACAGTCTTTCATCCAGGCCCAGTGGGGCTCCTCCAGAGGCTGGCTTACCTATCACCACAGTTGAAGCCTGGTAGGAATTACGTTGGGAGCAGCAGGAGTCAGCCCCACTTCCCCCCAGGGACACCAGCCTTGAACTCTGACTTGGAGGGACTGTGGGGTGAAGGGGCAGGCCTGCTTTATTTGGTACAGCAGGAGTCCTTGCTAGGGACTGTGAACAGCTCACCTATCTCCTCTTGCTTAATCTTTCCAACAGTCTCTTAAAGTAGGCACCTTTGTTCTGAGGATTTCAGGTGACGACACAAAGCCTTGTCAAGAGTAGTGAATGGTAGATTTGAACTGAGGTCTCCCTAGTCTCCATTTCTTTCTTTATTTTCTGATGTGCTTGTTCACTCAGCAAATGTTCCTTATGTCCCAGTTCTGGTCCAGGCACTATGCTGCATCCCTGGGGCGACAGTGGGAGACCAAACAGAGATGGTCCCTGCTCTTAGGGGTTTAGGGGTTGGGCAGTGATAACCTGGAGAGAGATACCTAGATGGTGGAGGAAGGGAGTAGGTAGGGCCTTGTGAGCTCAGCTTAGCAGCCTTAGGGCATCAGGGAAAGCTCTCTGGAGGAAGGGCTATCTTAGCCACCTTCTAGGCACTTATATTGAGAAGCCACAAGTAAGATGAATCCAGACCTTGACAAGTGTGAGAAAGGAGACAGAAAAGTCTCAAGTGTACCCGTGGCTGCAAATCCAGGTGCTGCACAGATCAGCTGAGGTGCCCTCAGTGCTTTGGTCCTAGTGGTCCCTAGCTCCTAGCCTCTGGCTTGGGCTGGGGAGTGGCACACCTATACTGCCAGTGTTTGGGAAAGTGGGCCCCTTATGAATGCTAGCCAGGTGGACCCAGACAGGGAATGGTTAGACTCTGCCTGGACTTCTAGTGGGAAGGCCATGGAGCTTCTGCCATTGCCTAGAACACTGGGGAGGGCGTCTCCAAGTGACAAGGAGGATCTTGGCTCTGCTACTACCTTGAACATCTTCCTACGTGGAGCATAGGGAGGGAAGGAAAGCCCTCCTGCAGTGGGACCTGGGACAAGGGCTTCTTTTCTCCCTCCAGGACAGTGGGTTACTTCTTAGCACCTGGCCCATTTGGCTTAGGCAGCTTTTGCTCTGAAGCTGTCAGAGGCTTGGGAACATTCGTCATGGCCAGCAAGGCCACGAAGCAGTTTTGCAGTCCTTTCTGAAAACTTTCCTAGAAATTGAGTCTGTTAATCAGTCTTCCAGAAATGGCTGATTTTCCCTATACATTTGCTTTCAGTTGCTACTCAGAAGGGCCGTTTCCCAATGGGCCAGCGGTGCTTGTCTTAGGGAAGCTTGTTATCTCCCTGTTCTGCTTTTTCTACAGTGACTGTGTGCTGCTTTTGTAACAAGGAAAAATGATAGATAAAAGAAGTGATAATGGTTGTCATGGACCTGTGGTTTGTTGTAATGATTTTCCTATTGTGCCAGGTTTTATTTGCCAATTTTTCCATATTACAAACATCACTGAGCAGGAATAATTGGTCAAAATAGAATCAGAAGCGAAAAAAAGGTGGAGGAGAGACACATATTTTTAAATAAGTTGACCAAAGAGCTGAAGGAAGCAGGAAAGGGTGAAACCACTTTCCATGGTGCTTCCATGGTGGGCCAGTCCTTGGAAAACAGAGGCTTCGGAGCCATTTGTCAGGGGACGTGATGTGTGCTGTGCTCAAAGGATGGTGGTACACAAGTGGGTGTATCTGGGCACAGTGCCAGCCCTGGCCATCTTGACTTTCTGGGCTGGACAACAAACACTGGTATTCGGATTCTCTTTATTAGAAAGAAAAAAAGGGAAACAAAAACAAAAAAGAAAGCTTGTGATGTTTGTTTTTGCAGGTAGGAGTGGTCTTTCCTTCTTCTTGGCCATAAAACTCCCCTGGAGAGGGGAATTATGATAGGGTTACTTTAGGTCTCCTTCCTGGGAGTAAACCCTTGAAGAAGGAATTTATGGCAGCCTCAGTTTGCCAGAAGTCTCTGCTTTTAGTCAGATAAGGGACAGATGGGGAGGGCTTCTTTCTGCATATATTGAATCTCAAATGTCTTGAGCTTAAATTAATCTTGATGTCAACTCTGGAAATCTGAGTGGGTCTCCACAAAAGCAGCATATCAAAAGAGATTGACTACATAGGCAGATACAAGAATCCAGCTGTCTTCTGTTAATTAGATGTTAATGAGCTTTACAAAAATGTAAAACAATATCACTCTGCTCACTTATTTTTATGTTTGGGAAAACAGTTATCTTTCATAGAAATGTTATTTATATTAACTGGGTTTATTATTAGTGCTAAATGAATTGATACTTATATCTATTTTATAATAGACATATTAGGGGTCCTTAATAATTTTTTTATAGTGTAAAGGGATCCTGAGACCAAAAGTTTCAGATTTCTGGTATATATCTTTCTTCTTCATGGTCCTGGGGTTAACTGCTGTACTTCCTGGTATTACATCTATTTTCCAGGCTGGATGAAGGAGGACAAATTTCGGAGAAATGGGTAGTGGCTATCTATATCAGGAAAGCAAAATGTTTTTCCAGAAAACCTCTAGTTAGTTTCTTTACAAAGAACTTTTGTACATATTTTTCCTTAATTGCAAAGTGATGTGGGAGAGAGAACTTTCAACAGGGGCCCTTGCTGTTCAGAACAAAGTCAGGGTTTTGTAGGTGGAGATAAAGGTGCATGGATGTTGAGTAGGAAGTTAGCAGTGTTTCTTGCCCATAGATTTTTATTTATTTATTTTTGTTTTTTTAATGACTGGTCCTGATCAGAGTTTCAGGGAAACACCCACATGAAGATCTGTTGTTTGATTCTTTTATACAGAATCCCAAAAACTTGCTTAGGTATCTCACCTTATTGTCTGCTTGATAATTCTTGGCTGCCTCTTTCCAGGGCGTGTTTGTTCTATGTGGGTTCTGCCTCTTGGTTCTACTCCCAGGGTACGTTCTATTGGAGCCACACATGGACTTGCAAAACATCATTGACAGGACTGATTAAATTGTGAAATGCCCCTTATTCTTCAAGCGAGATTCTTTTTACCTTTGTGATTTTGTAACTTCTTACAATTAACAAAACTTTGCTGCCTCACACCCTCAGACTCATTCTTTCCCAATCTATATATCAGTCTGTTTCCTGATTGATTTATTTATATTAACTCAGTTGTGTGTTCACTGCCATCTTTTACACAGGAATGTACTTTTTAAATAGTCATGATTTGCTTTTTATAAAATGAGTCATAAACCGGGCATGCCTATAGTCCCTGCTACTCAGGAGTCTGAGGCAGAAGGATTGCTTGAGCCCAGGCATTAGAGACTGATACGATGGTGGCTGTGAATAGCCATTGTACTCTAGCCTGGGCAACATATTGATACCCTGTCTCTTAAAAAAAAAAAAAGTCATGAGTCATAACCTTTATGGATTATTCTGGTCCCAGATTTAGAATGAAACTTGCGCTTCAAACCGTGGTCTGTGGACCAGCTAGGGGCATGGGAATCACCTGGAAGCTTATTTATTCATAATACATTCTTGACTAGTGAATGAAACTTAACTGGTTTGTAGATTGCTTGTTCTAGGGACAGAGGGTCTCCATTTCTAAGGAGTGAATGTGTGAATGACATGGCTCAGTGAAATTCCTAATTAAAATTCGTCTTTTAGAAACATTATTTTGGTGACATACCCCTGACACGTTGAGCATACTTTATAATTTTGTTCTTTTGCTGTATAACTAACTCATTGACTGGCTTAAGACCAAGAAACAGTCCATTGAGGCTAAACACTTAGTAGCAGTGTCTGTATTATATTACTCTTAAGAAACCTGTACTACTGTTTCCATTTAGACTTATAAAAAAAGGGAAGAATATAATAAAAATGATCAAAGAATTGCACAAACACATTGCTGTGAAGACAAAGAAGACAACATTGCCAACATAGAAGTGCTGGCTGGCAGGCCACTGCTGGGAGATCTGGAAATGTTTCTTCATCAGCATTTTAGGGATACTGAGTGTTCACAAACTGATTGTACAAAAGTGAAGGCAATCTGTAATTTGGTGAGTTGAGGGGAAGGAAAAGTTCAGACTCTCTTGATAGCTAGCTTCCTTTAAGGAGAGGCTTGATGGAATGGAATTAGCTCTTCTTTAAAGGAGTTTTCAAGCAATCCACTAGCTTTTTTGTACTTCTGATTGACCAAGGGATTTTACCTGCTAATTATAGCTCAGCCTTCACGATGGTTAGGGCACGGCATGCAAACTGAAGACAGATCATTTTAAAGGTACAAGTAAGATCTTCTCTTCCTTTGGTAATGTGTTGTTTTTTGTTTATTTTCGTGGGGTTCTTTTGGGGTTTTGTTTTTTACTTATTTGGGTTTAGAGAAAAGATGAATAGATTCAGGAGAAGTTACTTTCTTATTTTTAAAAATAAGATTTATGTTTGGACTGTTCACTTAAAAAAAAAAGTCAAAGCGTGGAAGTTTATTTTTTTTGTTTGCTAAGGCTGCATAACAAAGTACCACACACCAGATGACTTAAAGAACAGAAATTTATTTTCTCACAGTCTGGAGGCTGGCAGTCAGAGATCAAGGTGCCACTAGGGCTGGTTTCTCTTTGGCTTGTCGGTGGCTGTCTTTTACCTCTGTGTTCATGTTGTCTTCCATCTGTGTGTGTCTGTGTCCTATTCTTCTCTTCTTATAAGGACACCAGTCATTGGGATTATGGGATTAGGGTCTAGCCTGATGACCTCATTTAAACTTAATTACCTCTTTAAAGACCTGTCTCCAAATACAGTCACATTCTGAGGTACTGAGGGTTAGGACTTCAACACGTGAATTTTTATGGGGGTGAGGGGGACGCACAGTTTAGCCCCTAACAATTTTGTATCAGGAAGGTCAACTTCAAGGCAGAAAGACCAGATAGGAAGTTATTCAAGAATTCCAGATGAGAAGTGAGGAAAAGCTAAACTACAGCATTAACAATAAAAATGGAAATGAGATTTGAAATTGAGAAACATTAAGGAGGAAGAATTTGATACAAAACTTTGTGAATGAATGTGGAGGTGCGGAGAGGGAGGAAGCTAGCTTCACTCCAAGATTTCTTTGCTCCAGGAGGAGAAACTAGCTTCAGGGAGAAGATGTGAGCTGTGCGATGTCCTATTGAATCTGAGCACTGTGATAGCCAAATAACCCAGGTGGGGTCAGCTGTGCCGCTTTCTTCTTCCCTCTCCTACGGCGGCTCCTCATAACATGGACTCCATCACATGTAACTGAACATACGGTTTCTCACCTCTGAACCTCCATCTGAGATGTGTCTTAAGACATTTATCACCATCTTATTTTGACAGTTAATTCCAAACTCTTGTTTTGTTTTTTTTTTCCTGATAACTTGTTAAGTTCCTTTAGGACAGGGACTATCATTTTATTCATTTTTCCCAGTTCTCCAGTATCTAGTACCTGGCTGCACACATGTAGTATATAGTAGTTTGTGTTTAGCAAATTCTAGTTCAGGCAATGATTTTTCAGTAGGATTGTTATGATCATTTACTTGTTCTTTGCATATTTTAATCAAAGCTTGACACTTAACACCTGTTTGGCTTTCTTGCAGCATGAGAAGACTTTGGGACATTCCATGAGTCATTCAAGCAACATTTCTAAGGTAGAGTTATTTATTACCTTGGGGTTTTTGTATTCTTATACATTGTTTGTGTTTATACTCTTTTTTTTTTTTTTTAAAGACATAAAGTTCTTGTTAAATTTCTGTAATCTGCTCTGGGACCATACAAGATGTGTAGCAGTTATTTTTTTCTAGTAAGGCAGTTTGGAGTGTGTGTTGGGGGAAGTGACTTACAGAAGAAAGCTTCATTCCCCCCCCCCCCCAGTAAATCATATACTTTATGGGAGAAGAAATCTCAGTCACCAGAGTCTGTCATTTCAATTAGGATCATATTTGACTACAAGTACCAAAAAGCCAATTATGGTGACTTAAATAATTATTGATTTATATGGTTCAGATGACAAGGTGTCTGGAGGTAGATGGTCCAGGGCTGAGTTGCTCACAGGTATTGCCAGGGACCCAAGCTCTCTTTATTCTTTGAGCCACCTTCCTTAGTACATTGGCTTCCTCCTACTTGGCATATTGTCTTATGGTGACAGCTGGACCTTCAGGCATGTTGGCTATGGCTGCCCAGCTGCCTGACTTCTGCTTACATCTCACTGTCCAGAGCTGGATCACAGCCACCTTTAGCTAGAAGGCAGCTAGGAAAAGGAGGGTTGGAGAGGTGAATCAGCCATCTGACAGCATCTGCCACACCTGTGGTGTGGTCACCTTAGCCTACCAGGAGCACATTGGCTGTGACCCGGAAGCCAGCAGAGTGTCTCACATGCAGTGAGCTTGCTCTCAGGCAGTGTTCCTCTTTCAGCCCAGACATGAACTCTGGCCAACACCTTGGCCATACAAGTATGGGCATGCAGTTTCCTTGCAGGTGTGGGCTTTCTCCCCATGTCTTTGGCATGTGGCCAGACATGACACAGATCCTGACAGGAAGATTTGAACAAGAGACAAAACCTATCCTGTTATTTCAGGCCTCCTAGATACTCTGAAGTAAAGTTACATTATATGCCATTTTAGATTACTAACTACACAGATGTTTTCATTCAGGTCACCTAACTTTTTTAAATTAAAAGTAAAATCTAGCAAATCCTCTAAGACATTAGTTGGTCTGTTCTTAGGCATATTTGGAATTGAGTCATCTCATTATTCCACTTAACACATTGCCACACTAGAAAAAAATTGTTTTCCTTTGGGCCCCAGTGTTTTTATTACTAATGTAGAATAAAAACTTATAAAACAAAATGATCCTTTCTAATTTAATGAAAAATTTGTTATTTTTTATTTTCTATGCATGAGTTATATGCAATTAAATTGTCGATTGTAACAATAAAAACATCAACAAGTAAGATTTTCAAGAACCAATTGCAGGGTTTTCCCCAGGGGGCCACCTGTCACATAACATTATGCTGCAGCATGGCAGCATGAGTTGCCTACACACCATATGGCTCCCAAGGTAAAAAGATGTGTGAATTACATATGCTTCATGAGGCCCCGGGCTCAAAACTAGTGTGAGTTAAATACAACTCACATGGCAGTTAATGTGTTAATTTTGTGTGAAAAGAAAAATATCAATGCCTTTCACTGGATGCTTTTTTGTGTGCAACCTCCATTTCTTTTCTTTTGCTTTAGCCAGGAATGCTGGAGCTTTAGAATTGTGCAGTGGTATATGATTACTGTTTGAATAAAGTGTGCAGTTTTGCCCTACCACCTTTCAAAGGAGCTGGTCAGCTTTTAAGCATCAAGAAAAGTGAGAAGGTGCAGATGCAGACGACCTGTTTGGTTAAGTTGAATTAAGTGTGTTAAAAACACATAGTATCACTTATTGCCTTGGCGTGGTGGCTAAGGGCAGTTCTGAAGGAGGGTATCGTCCTATGCCTTAAATACATACCTGTTTATGGGTTTTAGTAACATTTTATTTGAAAGAAAGTTTCTTCCTATAGTTTGCTAATGTTTGTAAAACATTAGCTTAAAATATCTAGAGGAAAAGTTATGGGCTTCGCTTGAGGCATGAGTATTCTGAGTTTCTTTGTGAGGATTTTGCAGTTACATGGGCCATTGTTTACAAGCTATGTGACTTTGTGGAAGGACACTTCTCTAAGCTTCAATTTCCTGTTGAGAAAAATTAGGGTAATAATACAACCTTCAGGGTTATTGTGAGTCTTAGGGTTAATGTTTGCCAGAACCATACAGGGCAGCTTCCTTATTACACTGAGCCAACAAACCTGAGTGGTGTCAAACTTTGTCAAATCCTGGTGATCTTAGGTTGATTGGGCTACAGGGGGCAGTCGGTAACTGGTAGCTATATTATTTATTGCTGATCAGGGGAAGAACCATATACTTTTTTCTTTCTTCTTACACACATTTTTATTGTATGCCCTTTGTGTGTGGCCACTTACTGTGTCAGATGAGTTTCTAGACACTTACTGGCCTCATAGGAGAATCTCAGAAGTGGAGTGTGCCCTTAGAACCTCTGATTGCTCAGAGAATTTCCTCAGGAACCCATCAGCATGAAATTTTGTTACGAAGTGCTAAGAAAGTTAGCAAGCTAGTTGTTAAGAGTGAACCAGTTCATTGAGACTAACCAGTTCAGTGGTACTGGGGAGAGTGGGAAGAGATCCCTGGGGAAGATAACTGTTGCTGAGAGTACAGTTTCCTACTGCAGTATTTATCAAATGAACCTGCTGTTTGAGGACACTGTTAGGCAATGACATGTAAAACCGTATCTTCAGGGTAGCAGACATATTTAAGTTGATGCTTCATGCCCTTAAGATAAAAGGTACAAAGAAAGGAGGTCAGAACATGGACGTGTTTTCTGCTACCCGAAGTCCCATTGTTTCTGTCAGGACACATTTTCTGTGTACTTTTAGCTCCGGCTGGATTCAGCACATTAGTCAGTCATCTGCAGTCCGCTTTATGCTTTATCTCTTGCTGGCATGAAGTTAGAGATTGACAAGAGGTAAACATAAACCTTTAATCTGCCTCATAGTATCCCATCTAGATTTTATTACAAAGTAATTGAGTTTCAGTGTTTATTGGAAACTCTCATATTTCATATTGACTTCAGAAACCAGGCTTCACTTTCAAAGAAGGAAGCAGGTAGATTAGGCAGGATATACAATAGGCTGCTAGGTCTGCAGTGGCTTGCCTGTCTTTAAAATGGGCAGCTGCAGTTGATACCCTTAGAAAGTTAATAAAAGAAGTATATTGGGGCTGGGCACAGTGGCTCACACCTGTAATCCTAGAGCTCTAGGAGGCCAAGGTGGGAGGATCGCTTGAGGTCAGGAGTTTGAGACCAAGCCTGAGCAAGAGTAAGACCCCATCTCTACTAAAAATAGAAAAAATTAGCCAG
>VBSM01003210.1:75401-105177 GCA_008086735.1 Cheirogaleus medius
TTGGCCTCCCAGAGTGCTAGGATTACAGGTGTGAGCCACTGCGCCCGGCCCACCTTTTCCTGTTTTATTTTCAACATAACACTTATCACTGCCTGGGTTTTTTATTGAATTCTTTTCTGTTGCCTCTTTACCCCACATGAAGCCCCATGAGCTTAGAGCCATGTTTTATTACCCCTAAAACCCTGCAAAGCCAAGGATACAATGTAGCCCTGGAGGTTTTCAGTACCTAAGGAGTGAATGTTTGGGTGGTGATGTGCTAGATGCTTGATACCCCACCCATTGTCCCTTCCTCTTCATCACTACCACCTCCCAGGCCCAGTCCTCCTCAACTCCTGCAGTATCTTCCCAAGAATCTGCCTACTTTCTGGCAACCTCCCTGTCATCCTCTATCATCCTCCACACAGCAGCCAGTAAATGGAATCCTAATGCTTCTCCTTTCAAGTCTTTAGTGCATCTCATTGCACTACGTTGACCTGTCAGATTTAAAGTGATCTGGCCCTGGTCACTTGGATCCTCATCTAGTGCAGTGTCCCCTTGGTCATCATGATGTAGGTACAGTGGCCACCTTGATGACTCAAAAAGCTAACTTCCTGCCTGCCTGTGCACCTTTGCATATGCCGTTCTCTTTAGCTTGGAGGCCTCCCCCCTCCCACATCTTCTTTGCATGAATGCTAACTCCTAATTCTTGCTTCTTCTTCAGGTCTTAGCTTCATTAGAGGGGCTTTCCCTTGACACCCTTTCCTTAATAAGCTAAATTACATCACTCATTTTGGTTTTGTGTTCTTTTTATTTATAGCAACTATCACAGTTTATAATGATATTGTAGCAATGTGTAGAGAATCTTATATTTTTAGAAGTAGCAGAATTGCCCCCCCGGGAAAAGACCTGTTTTGTTGATTGAATGCCTGGAAAAGCTGTTGAGTAGTTTGAATCCTACAGGGAACATGCTCATGGAAAGATGGGCATTGGAATGCAGCCCCTGTGCAGCCCTGCCCTGATCTTCACCTTGCTGAGAGGTCCTCGATCTTGTGGGCCAGCAGTGCTGTCCTGGAGCCGTGTTACCAAGATCCCCATGCCATACCTGACCCTCACCCCATGTGCTTTCAGTGCTACTGTTTGCTTAATCATTTTCTAAAGAACCAACTCAAAATTTTGTATCATTGTATAATATATGAAATCACATGTTTGGTTAATTTTCTTTTTTCCTTTAAAAAAATTGATACATATTTGTATATATTGATGGAGTACGTGTGATATTTTGTTACATACATAAACTGTAATGATCATCAAATCAGGATACTTGGGGTGTCCATTACCTCAAGTATTTATCATTTCTATGTGTTGGGAATATTTCAAGGCCTCTCTTCTAGTTATTTTGAAATGTATAATACAGTGTTGTTAATTATAGTCACTCTACTCTGTTATCAAACATTAGGACTATTTCTTCTAACTGTATGTTTGTACCCATTCACCGACCTCTCTTTACTCCCTCTGCCACCTTCTCACAACCTTCCCAGCCTCTTCCTCCATGAGATCAACTTTTTTAGCTCCCACATATGGGTGGGGAGCATGCAATATTTGTCTTTCTGTGCCTAGCTTGTTTCACTTAACATGATGACCTCCAGTTCCATCGTGTTGCTGCAAATGACATGATTTCATTATTTTTTATGGATGAATAGTGTTCTATTGTGTGTATGTGTGTGCATATATATATGCATGTTACATTTTCTTTGTCCATTTAGTCCATTGGTGGACACACTTAGGTTGATTCCATACCTTTGCCATTTTGAATACTGCTGCAATAAACATGGAAGTGCAGGTATCCTTTTTATGCAGGTATCCTTTTCTCTTTCTTTGGATAAATACTCAGTAATGGGATTACTGGATCATATGGTAGTTCTATTTTAAGTTTTTTGAGGAATTTCCATACTGTTTTGCACAGTGGCTGTACTAATTTGCATTCTTACCAATGGTGTATAAGAGTTGCCTTTTCTATGCAACCTCTCTAGCATCTGTTATTTTTTGTCTTTTTTATAATAGCCATTCTAACTGGGGTAAGATGATATTTCATAATGATTTTGATTTGCATTTCCTTGATGATTAGTAATGTTGAGCATTTTTTCTTATAGCCATTGGCCATTTGTATGTCTTTTTTTGAGAAATGTTTATTCATATCCTTTTATCCTTTCCCTACTTTTTAATGGGATTATTGTTTGTTTTTTTACTGTTAAGTTGTTTGAGTTCCTTGTGTATTCTGGATATTTAGTCCTTTGTTGGATGAGTAGTTTGCAGCTATTTTCTCCCATTGAACAGGTTATCTCTTTGCTCTGTTGATTGTTTCCTATGCTGTGCAGAAGCTTTTTAGTGTAATATAGTCCTATTTGTCTATTTTTATTTTGTTGCCTGTGCTTTTGAGGTCTTAGCCATAAATTTTTGCCTAATGTCCCCAAATTTATTCCCTATGTTTCCTTCCAGTAGTTTTAGATATTACATTTAAGTCCAGTAGTTTTGGGTATTACATTTAAGTCTTTAATCCATCTTGAGTTGACTTTTGTATAATGGTGAGAGATAGGGGTCCAATTTCATTCTTGTTCGTATGGAGATCCAATTTTCCCAGCACCATGTATTGAGAGGGTATCCTTTTCCCAACATATGTTACTGGTGCCTTTGCCAGAAATCAGTTGGTTGTAAATATGTGGATTTATTTCTAAGTTCTCTATTCTGTCTTGTGGTGCATGTGTCTGTTTTTATACCAATACTATGCTGTTTTGGTTATGATAACATTGTAATATATTTTGAAGTCAGGTAATGTGATGCCTTCAGCTTTGTTCTTTTTGCTCAGGATTGCTTTGGCTATTTTAGGCTCTTTTTTGGTTCCATATGAATTTTAAGATTGTTTTTTCTATTTGTGAAAAATAACTTTGGTACTTTGATAGAGATTGCATTCTCTCTGTAGATTGCTTTAGGCAGTATAGTCATTTTAATGATATTCTTCTGATCCATGAGCATGGAATGTCTTTCCGTTTGTGTCCTCTTCAATTTCTTTTATCAGTGTTTTATAGTTTTCCTTGTAGAGATCTTTCACCTCCTTGATTAAATTTATTCCTAGGTTGTTGTTGTTGTTGTTGTTGGTAGCTATTGTAAATGGGATTGCCTTCTTGATTTCTTTCTCAGCTAGCTCATTATTGGAATATTGAAATGCTACTGATTTTTGTATGCTGCAACTTTACTGAATTTATTTATCAGATCTAAGAGGTTTTTGGTGGCGAAAGATCATATCATTTGCAAAGGAGAACAATTTGACTTTTCATTTTCCAATTTGGATTCCTTTTATTTCTTTCTCTTGTCTGATTGCTCTGGGTAGGACTTCTAGTACTATGTTGAATAGGAGTGGTGAAAGTGGGCATGTTTGTTTTATTCTAGTTCTTAGAGGAAAGGCTTTCAGCTTTTCCCCATTCAATATGATGTTAGCTGTGGATTTATCAAATATGGCCTTTATTATGTTGAGGTATGTTTGTTGTATGCCTAGTTGAGAGTTTTTATCATGAAGGGATGTTGAATTTATCAAATGCTTTTTCTGATTCTGTTGAGATGATCATTTATTTGGTTTTTGTCCTTCATTCTATTGATGTGATGTGTCAGATTTATTGATTTGCATATGTTGAACCATCCTTACATCCCTGGGATAAATACCACTTGATCATGATGTATTATCTTTTTGATGTGCTGTTAGATTTGGTTTGCTAGTATTTTGTTGAGGATTTTTGTATCTGTGTTCATTAGGGATACTGGCCTGCACTCATCTTTTTTGTTGCAATCTTACCTGGTTTTGCTATTAGGGTAATTCTGGCCTCATAAAATGAGTTAGGGAGAATTCCCTCCTCTTCAATTTTGGGGAATGATTTAAGGAGAATTGGTATTAGTTGTTTAAAAGTTTGGTACAATTTGGCAGTAAAGCCATCTGGCTTTTGTTTATTGGGTGACTTTTTTTTTTTTTTTTTAAGTGATTCAATTCCATTACTCATCATCAGTCTGGTCAGGTGTTCTATTTCTTCATTATTCAGTCTTAGTAGGTTGTCTGTGTCCAGGAATTTATCCATTTCCTTTATGTTTTTCAGTTTGTTAGTGTATAGTTTGTTCATAATAGTTTCTGATGATCTTTTGTATTTCTGTGATTATTAGTTGTAGTGTCTCCTTTTTCATTTCTGATTTTGTTTATTCAAGCCCCCCCCCCCGGCAGCTAGTCTAGCTAGCAGTTTATTGTTTTTGTTGGTTTTCAAACCAACTTTTCGTTTTGTTGATCCTTTGTATTATTTTATTAGTCTCTGTTTCATTTAGTTCTGCTCTGATCTTTGTTATTTCTTTCTACTAATTTTGGGTTTGGTTTATTCTTGCTTTTCTAGATCCTTCAAGTGTATCGTTAGATTGTTTATTCGAAATCTTTCTACTTTTTTTATGTAGGCATTTAGTGCCATAAACTTCCCTCTTAACCCTGCTTTTACTGTATCCCATAGGTTTTAGTATGTTGTGTTTCCATTTTCATTTGTTTCAAGACACTTTGATTTTGTCCTTAATTTCTTTCCTGACCCAATAGTCACTCAAGGACATGTTGATTAATTTCCATGTATTTGTAGTTTCCAAACTTCCTCTTTTTATTGATTTCTAGGTTTATATCATTGTGCTCTGAGAAGATACTTGATATGATTAAACTTTTTAAAATATGTTGAGACTTGTTTTGTGTTCTAACATATATGTAGTTTATCATGGAGAATGTGTGCTGATGACGAATGTGTATTCTCTAGCTGTTGGATGAAATGTTCTGTAAATGTCTGTTAGGTCCATTTGACCTAATGTGCAGTTTAAATCCAATGTTTCTTTATTGATTTTCTGTCTAGGTGATCTTTCTAATATTGGGAGTGGCATATGGAATCCCCAACTATTATTGTATTGGAATCTATCTCTCCCTTTAGACCTGATAATATATCTTGTTGCTCCACTGTTGGATACATACATATTTAGAATTGTTATACCCATTTGCTAAATTGATTGCTTTATTATTATAATGACCTTCTTTGTCTCTTTTTATTATTTTTGACTTAAAGTCTGTTTTATCTGATACAAGTATGCTACTCCTGCTTGCTTTTGGTTTTTGATTGCATGGAATATCTTTTTACATTCCTTTATTTTTAGTCTATATGTAAAAACGACTTTTAGTATTTACAGGTGAGATGAGTTTCTTTTAGACAGCATATAATTAATTGGGTCATGTTTTCTTTACCCATTCAGCCAGTCTGTATCTTTTAAGTGAAAAGTTTTATTTGTTTATATTCAAGGTTATTATGGGTATGTGAGGGCTTATTCCTGTCATTTTATTAAATGATTTCTGGTTGTTTTGTATATCATTTGTTCCTTTCTTTTACTCTTATTGTTGCGGTTTGGTGGTTTTCTATAATGGTAACATTATAGAATGTTTCCTTATTTGTGTGTTTGCTTTACTTGTGGATTTTATGCTTTCATGTGTTTTTATGATGGTAGATATTGTCCTTTCACTTCCAGGATTAGGATTTCCTTAATCATTTCTTGAAGGGCTGGTCTAGTGGTGGTGAACTCCCTCAGCTTTTGCTTGTCTGGGAAAGACTTTATTTCTCCTTCTGAGTGATAACTTTGCTGGGTAGAGTATACTTGTCTGGCATTTTTTTAATTCTGCACTCTGAATATATCATTCCATTTTTCTCCTGGCCTGTAAGATTTCTGGTGAGAAATTCACTATTAGCCTGATGGGGGTTCCCTTATAAGTGACTAGACGCTTTTCTCTTCTGTTTTTAGAGTTCTCACTGCCTTTGGCTTTTGACAGTTTAACTATAATGTGCCATGGAGAAGACCTTTTTGAATTGTGTCTGTTTGGGGATCTCTGAGCTTTTTGTATCTGGATGTCTAAATCTCTCACCAGACTTGGAAAGTTTGCAGCTATTATTTTGTTAAATAGATTTTCTGTCCCTTTTGTTTTCTCTTCACCCTCTGGGACACCAAAAATTTGAATATTAGGTTGGTTTATGGTGTCCCATATGTCACATAAGCTTTACTCATTCTTTCTTATTCTTTTTTCTTTATTTTTATCTGAGTGGATTATTTTCAAAAGACCTGTCTCCAAGTTCTGAAGACAGAATCTGGTCTATTGTTGAAGCTTTCAAATGTATTTTATGTTTCATTTAATGCATTCTTCAGTTCCAGAATTTGTTTGATTCTTTTTTTATGGCATTTGTTTCTTTGGCAAATTTCTCATTTATATCCTTAATTGTTTTTCTGATTTCTTTGTATTATTTTTCTGTATTCTCTTGTATCCCACTGAGCTTCTTTAATATTATTATTTTGAGTTCTTTTTCAGGGATATCATAAATTTCATATTGTTTGGAATCTCTTGCTGGAGAATTATTGTGTTCCTCTGGAGGTTTCATATTTCCTTGCTTTTTCATGTTTCTTGTGTCCTTACATTGATATCTGTGCATCTCATGTAATAGTCTCTTTTTCGAATTTTTTGAATTTTCTTTTGTAGGGGGATTTTTCCTGAAGATGCATCTATGGTGTTGGTTGGGTAGGGCACTTTGGATTTGATTCTGGGTGCACACAGTAATGTCTCCGTATGATTTCTTTGGTTGTAAACAACATCACTTATGTCTGTGATTTCCTCGGTCGCTTAGGGTTTTATTGTTAGTGGAGGCTGTGGTTAAGTTTTGCTAGGGACGGGGACACCAGGTTGGCCTGTCATGCCCCAGTGGTGTCAGTGGCAGGCTGAGTATGCCTGTAAAGACAACAGGGCAGAGGTACATTGGCATTAGTATTAGTGGGTCCAGGCAAGCTGATTCTTTCGTCTCCAGGCGACTTGCTTGGGTGCTGATAGTGGCAGTGGTAGGCCAGGTGCCTGAGTGAATTCTTAGGGTCCCAGGCAGTGGATGTGGTGTGGGCAATGGCAGTAGCAGTGGCAGGACAACCCTCTGGCTCCCAAGCAGTCCATGCTGGTGTTGGCATTGATGGGCTGAGCAGGCCAGTCCCCATGACCGCATGTGCCATGAGCAAGTGGGTGCCAGCTGTGGTGGTAATGGCAGGTTGGATGGGCCTGTCTTCAGGCCCCTGGGTGGGGTGTTCAGATGCCAGCAATACTGGATGGGGCTGTGTGGTCCCCAGACCCCTGGACAGTGTGTTTGGGCATGGGGGGACGGTGGACTAGGCTAGGCGGACCTGTCTTCAGGCCCCACAGTGCAAGCACCAGCTATGGTAGCCAGGGGCAGGGTGATCCCCAGGCCCAAGTCAGAGTGATCAGGTGGGGCAGCAGTGGCTGCACTGCAGCCCTGTTACTGGAGAGGGTGGGGTTTCTGGCAGAGCTGTATGCACGTGGCTGGGGAGTGCACACTTTGCTTGTGCTTTAGCCCTGGCACAACAGCCCAACGTGGCAGTAGCCACGGTTGGGGGAGTTTGTCCTTGGGGTGTGTGAAAATGTGTAGTGGCTTTGCTGTTGGGCTTGATGGGGTCATTGCCAGTGGTTTGCACTTTATCCCTGGCAGCAGCAGCCAGTGGCTGCAGGCAGGGAATGTCAGAGTGGGGACTCCAGGAATGTGGAAATGCAGGGGCCATTTGGGCCTCCAGCAGGATACAGTCTGGTGAGAACAGGGCTCTCAATATGGCACCTTGCTGTAGCTGCTTAGGACTTGAGGGGTGTGGGGCCCAGTGTGAGCTCCCTCTGTGGAGCAGCACCTGCCATGGTTTCCAGGCATCTCCCTATGTTAGTCTCAGGCCCGTGAGAATCTAGGGCTCTCCTGTGGCTACAACTGCAGGAGTCTGAGATGGACCACTTGGAATGACTCACTTACCCTTGCCCTGCATTGCAGAGCCTCTTCAGCTCCCAGCTGATCCCAGCCAAGCAGGCAGCCTTGCTTCACTCCTCTTTGCTTTAGGTGTTTTCTGTCACTTCTCTGTTGAATTCCAGTGTTCTCTTCTAGATAATCTATTCAAAATGTGATTATCTGCTTGCTGTTTTGGTTCTCCTCCTCTAGATTTTGATCGGTTAGTTTTCTAATGTGAAACTGTAACTACTAAAAAATATGTTCTTCAGTATATCACCTAAACTCATTGTCACCCCTTCACTGGTTTGGATGGCCCTTTGTTAGATAGAGCTCTGATGGAGAGGGGGACTTGGGAGGCTATGTGGTAGAGAAAAGGGAAGGGTAGGGACAAGGCAAGCCCCCTCCCCTCTCTGCTGTGAACCTCTGCCTGTCAGGGGGCCTTCAGTCTTGGGGTGCCAGGAAGTCATGGAGTGCAGGTTGGTGAGGAGGATGCAGCAAGGTACTGTGCATGGCCTCAGTGTAGATTCAGGTGAGGTGAAGTGACTGCCTATCCAGGGATGTTGTGCCCTGTGGCACCACTACCCCCTACCTGCGGGCTGTCTTAGCCCTTGGTAACATGTGTCCTTGGCCTGTAATTTGGAGAAATGGGGGCCTAATGCAGCATTTATGAGGATTACACAAGTTCAGATTTTGTTCAACACTTGACTGTGTGCCAGACATTGTGCTTTAAATGCTGAACCAAACAGTAGAGAGAAGTAAACAGACCTTCACACAATACCTCAGATGGAGAGAATTCCTGCGAAGGGATGGGCAAGGAGCTGAGGTAGAGAATTACAAGGAATCCAAGTTAGAAGGGCTGCTCAGGGAAGGTGTGGCTCAGAAGAGGACACTTAGAGCAGGATGTGAAAGGAGGAAAGAGGCCAGTAGGATGAGGCTAAACTGTAGCAGAAAGATAGTTCGTCACCTCCTTGGGAAGTACAGTACTTGAGATAGACAATGAAAGGCAGCCTTAGTTGCTGATAGTGATGGCTCTCAAGGCACCCAATTGCAGGCACCTGTTGGCGGTGAGGCTGTGTTGGCTCCAGCCGTTCTAGGGAGTATTTTGGCCTAAAATCATTCAGAAGCAGGTTGGGATTCCCTGAGGAGGCTTGAACCCACTCAGCCCAACTGGAATTTCTTTAGATACCAGGAACTGACCTAGGCCAGGCTAATCGTAGGGGTTGGGCTTTCTGGAGCCTCTGCTGATGCCTCGCAGGGGAGGATTGTGTTATAAAAAGAGCAGCACCCAGACATGATGTTATTTTGCCCTGAGGGAAGCCTTCTCATTTAACCCTAGGAATTGGACTTGGTCCAGGTGACACAATTTTTTGAGCAAATTCATGATTGGCAGCACTTACCCCAGTGAGAAGACAGTGGAAGCCTGGAACATGAGTACCTCCTCCCTGTAGCCAGCCAGATTCTCTGGGCTCCTGCGGTTGCTGAAGGCTGTTGCCCTGTAGGCTTAGAGCTCTGCATAATTCTATTCAGATATCACGAACATTATGTGCCTCTGGTTAATCAAATATTCCTGGGTAGAATTCAGACTGGATATGTTTAGTGAGCTCTTAAGAGTATTGCTGTTGTATTGTTCGACAAACAGATCTTAGTGAATTAGAGCATTGACCCTCCTAGATCTCTTGAATATTTTCCAGTTATTGTTGCCATTAGCAAGGAGTGAGATACAGCAGAATGTCATGTCTCAGATGTAGATTCAGCCTTATGAGGAAGGCTTGCTGACCCACTTTTGCTCCGAGGGGACAGACCTGTGGTTGTCAAGACCACGGTTTGCTTCTCTTTTGTTTCTGAATCCAGAGTTGACTAGTGGCAGACTCAGGTTACTTCGTCTTATGCGGTACGTATAAGGCAAAATGTGCATGTCTTAATTTATATTGAAGAAAACAACTATCCCAAAACAAGGTGCTTATTTTCATGTGACAGAAAAAGAGGACTGGAAATGTTGTGTGGAAGCAAAGGAATTGGAGGAGCTGTGTGGTATCCAGTGGCGACAGCTTTCTCCGTCTGTCTCAGAACACCACATAGCCTCCCTTGAGTCCTGACAGAGCCGTGGGCAGTGTTTGCTATTTGGCTCCCTTTTGGCAAAGTTTGACCATATTTTTATATGTTTTTTTCTTTTGACTGGTTACAGTTCAGTTTCTGGATAAAGTTTTAGGCCACCAATATTTAAAGTTTGGTTCGGTGTCTCCTGAAGGTAGAAGGGGGCAAGTTTGAAACAGTTTCCTAATAATACTAAGACATTATTTGCCTTTCTCATTCTCATTCTCACATAAGCTCACACTGAAGTTTTCAGAGCTAAGGAACATGCAAGATAGCATCTTCTTTCAGACCCTGATGGAATGTGTTTTTGTGTTTTAAAATGTTCTATTATAGTAAAGATCAAGAGACATAACTCACATAAAGAAAAGCTCTTTGGGGGCCTCAGTAATTTTGAAGAGGTCCTGAGACCAACAAGTTTGAGAATCTCTGTTTTAGAGGCTCAGTCTCCCCAGGGTGTAGTTGTTTAGTTCATTCAGCAAGTATTCACTGAACACCCACTGTGTGCCAGGCCAAACTGTAGCAGCTAAGTTAACATTTTCTGGAAACATCTTCTCATAAACTGTTGGAACTAGGCATTCCATAGCAGAAATGAAACCTGCAGGTTTACTCTGTAGGTTGTCAAGAGTGGTAGTCTACAAAATGGAGGCGTTCCTGGAATGGTATGTGCCGCATTCCTGCATCTCTCTAATTTATTTGGTTCTTGCAGCAGTGGACTGTTGACCTAATTTTTAAATGATTAAACTCCTTCTCGGTGGTATGCTCAGTGGAGTGGACCCAGAACACAGAATTAGGACTTTGGAGTCAAGAGCCAGTGCTTTGGCTACCACCCCAGAATTCTTTTAATTCTTGGCAATGAAAACATATTTTGATTATATTTGAAAAGTTAAATATTTATTTATTTATTTGAGACAGAGTCTCACTCTGTTGCCCGGGCTAGAGTACCATGGTGTCAGCCTAGCTCACGGCAACCTCAAACTCCTAGGCTCAAGCCATCCTCCTGTCTTAGCCTCCTGAGTAGCTGGGACTACAGGCATGTGCCACCACACCCAGCTAATTTTTTCTATTTTTAGTAGAGATGGCGTCTCGCTCTTGCTCAGGCTGGTCTTGAACTCCTGAGCTGAAGCGATCCTCCTGCCTCAGCCTCCCTGAGTGCTAGGATTGTAGCGTGAGCCCCTGCGCTCACGCTGTAGGCAAGAATGTTTTAGTATTATTAGGAAACTGTTTCAAACTTGCCCCCTTCTACCTTCAGGAGACCCTGAACCAAACTTTAAAGTTAAATAGTTAAAGGACGTCTACAGTAGTAAATGATCCTTTTGAGTGGTAAATAACTCATAAACACAGCACTTTCACCATGTTATTTCTGGTGATTTCGGACCTTTATATGCTCAACTGCATTCATCCCTGTATTTTCTGGGACTGTGAAGCCATCTTTGCTCAGAAATTGTTGCCTTCAGTGTAATTTATTGAAAACAAATTATATTTGCAAGATCCCCAACTGTAGCATGGAGACTTGCTTTGGAAGACAAGCTCTGAGAGAGTCTCTTCAGCTGCCACCTTCCCTCTAGCAGCTGTGATATATGCCCCTCATTGTGCTGGGGATAGGCTATTCATGGAATTCAAACTCCCTCTAAAAGGCCACCAAAGAAAAGAATTCAGTGTTAGTGCTATTTGCTAAGCAGTGCTAATTATTCATTTATAATGGGAATCATTTTAGCTTTCAGTAGTTTTTATTGTACATTCTCCTCCATGAATCCTATATTGTGTATATTTACTTTTGCAATGGTTAGTTTTAATTAATTGCCTTTGTGAAAGCTCGTTCTTGGCACAGCCCTTCATCAAGAGACAACATGTATTCATCAGAGGCAGCCACAGAATGGCCTCTTCTCCTTTAATTGTATCTCATTTTTGAAGTTGAATACAACTGTGTGTTTATTTATAGAAATCAGAGGCTCTCATAATGAAGCACTGGTTTGACAGAGTAACTTCTGTGCTAAGCAGAAAGTTTGCTGAGATGGAATCTCAGTCTGTACATTTCAGTGTCTAAACACCAAGTGAGACTTTATTTGGCTTTATTATCTGAAGTCAGTCTTGCTTATTTGGCAGTTAGCAGATCACTATTTCTTAGTTTGGAAGTGGGAGGGCAGTAAACTTTAGCAACCTCCTGAGCAGGAAGCACAAATAAAAAAGTGGTCTGGTGAGCATGATTTCTAACACAACTCACCAAAGATGTCCCACCTAATTGTCCAAAACCTGTGAATACCATGAGATATTCTCCCATGATCATGTGTTGTGTGACACAGTTGATCTTAAAATATGGGGGATTATTTTGGATTATACACGTAGGTCCAGTGGAATCCCATGAGTTCTCTACTTAAAAGCAGAGAACTTTCTCAGGCTGGTGGCAGAAGGAGATGACAGAGAGATGATAGCACAAATGGGCTTGAAGATGGGAGGGGTCTTGTGAGACAGGGAATGCTTGCAAGCCCCTAGGGGGCAGCCAGCAAGTGAACAGGGCCTCAGTCCTCAAGCCACAAGGAACTGCATTCTGCCAACAACCTGAATGAAAGTGGAAACCTGTTCTTCCCCAGGGCCTCCAGAAAGAGGGAGACCTGAGCAGAGAATCCTGTCATGCTGTACCTGGACTCCCAGTCCATGGAAACTGTGAGATGATAACTTTGTGTAGTTTTGTGGTGATTTGTTACCCAGCAGTACAAATCTCATACAGGTGGCAAATGCTTCCATTGAAGTGGAAAGACTTTCTCTCTTGGGAGCTGTTAGGGCCATTCACTTCGGAAGTCTCTGTGCTGAGAGTGTAACGTGATCTCTTGATTTAGTCATTTTCTTCTTCTTTTACTTATTTAGATATTTTGTATTTTCTTTGTAAAAATAATTATGCAGTGACTTTCAAGTTACTTCTACATGATCCATAATGAGAAGTAGGTTTTATATTGAAATGTACCGTGTTTCCCCGAAAATAAGACCTACCCATAAAATAAGCCCTAGCAGGATTTCTAAGCATTTGGGCAGTATAAGCCCTACCCTGAAAATAAGACCTAGTGATGGGCGTGGCTACGCAGCGTATCTGCACAACCCATGCATTTGGTCGTGGAGCGGTAGAGAAGATGAGCAGCCCTTCTCACCTGCCCCATGAGAGCTCTGTTGCTCAACATGAGAGATTGGGGCCAATGGTTCTAAAGGAAATAGAGTCACAAGAAATTCAGGATAAAATTCAGGGTTTGGAGAGTTATGATGACGTTCCAGAAGAAGACGACTTAACTATATTTGAATAAATGTAGATTGTTGTACCGTACTTAAAAAAAAATAACACATCCCCTGAAAATAAGCCCTAGGGTGTCTTCTTAAGGAAAAATAAATATAAGACCCTGTCTTATTTTCGGGGAAACACGGTAGTTCACTCACACACACAACTGAAAGACAAAATTACCCCAGAGGACTTCATCCTTATTATGACAGATAGACTCTGACATTTCCTATCTTACTCTATTCTTTTTTATTTTTAAAAATGTAGGTTATGACCCAGTAAATCAATTTGTTTATCTATTGTCCCAGAGATAGAAAGTTGTTGGCAATTAGTTATGCTTTTACGTCTTACTTCTTAAACGATCAGTCACATGTTATTTTTTAAATGAATTTCTGTTTAGAAAATAATGCTCAGGGTAAAGTGGCATATTGGTTCTGAGGGTCTCCATGACAAGTCAGTGTCCTTCCCACCCAGGTTCCTTGGTCTGTCCCCTCAATCGTCTGTGACAGCACTAGCACAGAAGGCAGCAGTGCTTCTCTCTGCTCATTTCACTTGGTGTATCCATCACTGGACATAACAAGAGCTTTTTCCTTCTTCTTAATGACTCCTAGGAGTCCAGGTATAGCACAACAGGATTCTATGCTCAGGTCTTCCTCCTTCCTGGAGGCCCTGGGGAAGAACGCGTTTCTATGTTCATTTAGGTTGTTGGCACAGAGTGCAGTTCCTTGCGGCTTGAGGGCTGAGGGCTGAGGGCTGAGGCCCTATTCACTGGCTGGCTGCCAACTCTAGGGGCGGTGAGCATTCCCTGTGGTCACATGACCCCTCCATTCTTTCTATAGATGGAACAATATTGCCTTAGTCAGCTCCAAGCTGATGGCTGTTTAGTTTGATTCTAGCCCTTCACTGTCACAAACGATGCTGTGTACACACCTCTTCGTGCAGGTGTGTGAGGATGAATTCCTATTAACAAAAGAAGAATTGCTGGAACAAAGTATATGTGCCTTTGTCGTTGTGAGGACAGTTGTCATCCTGTGGAAGTTTACCATTCGCTTTCCCACCAGCAGTGTAGCATGCCTGTTTCCTCACACTTTTGCCAACACAGAATTATTTGATTAAAAATTTTTTTTGCTGATGATAGTACCTCATTGTAGTTTCAATTTGTATTACTCACTGTAAAAGAGGTTAAGCATCTTTTCATGTTTTAAGAGCCATCTGCATGTTCTTTCCCATTTTTTCTATTCGGTCACTGATGTGATATATCATAATTTGAGTCAGTTGTAAACATGGGCTCTGCTTACCTTTTACCCTCTGTATCTAGCCCCTCCTCAAGTTCCTCCTGGCTTGGAAACAAATTCCTGTGGCCCTACACCTGTTGATATAAATCAGATGTAAAGCAGATGGGCAAATTCACTTTTGTTAGGGGCCTGAGATCCCAAATGTTTAAAAGTAGCTTTGCTGGTAAATAAAAAGAAAGCCCAGGGGGGTGTGGCTGGAGAAGAAGTGAGGGCCTGTGGGGACGGTGGCTGGTGCCCTGCAGTGCGCAGGTGGTGTGGGAAGTCTGCAGGACGAGTGTGCTGTGGGAGCCGCTCCGGCGGCAGCAGCACCTCTGAGAGAGGAATACCAGTTTCTGCCGAGGATGTGGAAAGCTTTCTTTTCCCTATATATTCTTGGCAGCCTTGTTAAAATCATTTAAAACAGTGAATCTGATAGGAAAGCCAGCCACTAAGAGACTTCAGTATAGCAAAAAAAAAAAAAAATTGTCTCAAAGTATTTGCCATTCCTAAGAAATAAACTGGGATTTAGGTTTGGACAGAATCCAGAGGTTCGTTTTGGCCTAGTTAATTACAACATATTAAGAAGAGGGGATTTTTACAGGAATTTTTTTTCAGTTTTACATTCTTTTTCATGACTGGAACGTCTCTCATTTGACAACCAACAACTTCAGGAACAGAGAGCTTAAGCTTTCTTGACACATTTGAATTTTCTCATTATGAACATTTATACCTTTTTTCAATAACTGTCAAGTCCTGTGTGATCTGATCCTATGGAGAGGAGATGTAGGTGTTCTCCAAAGTTTTGTGTGGCATAGACCTCTAAGGCGAGTACTGCCCTCAGTCCCTGCATGCCACCCTGCCTGCTACTCTCAGGACAAACAGAAGAGCTCATCCTGTCCTAGCTAGTGAAGTCCCTTGCTGCAGAGCTTCTAAGAGGAGATTGCTGGCCTTTGACTATGTTGACTTCTATAGTCTGACAGGGGAGCCATACTTGAAGCTGTAGACTTTGTTTTGTTGTTGACCAGGCCAGTCTTTTAGATCCTTGTTGGTTGATTGATAGATTCTATTCAGCTTGATACCAACAACAAATAAAGGTTTTTAAAGTTGGTTTGGTGGATTGGTCCTGAGTTTTAGTACATGTGCTCATCTTTAGCTGGTGACAGCAGGGGCCTCTTAGGAGAGCTGTGATTGCCCCACAAATCTTGCTGGTTTTTTTGCTTTTATTGAAGGAGTCAGCATTTGTTGAAGCTGAAGTTATGTAAAATAACAGTAAGTAGATTTTTTTAATTTCCTGGAAATTTTATGATCTGATAAGAGAGACTCTTACTCTTTCGTTGGGAGGCTTATTAAGGCTTGGACATTACCTGCTGAGTGTCTTATAGTGTTGTCATGAGATTGGAGAGAGTGAAATGAGGGCAGGAACGTAAGTGGAGGATGCTGAGGTTGTTCCTGTTTCCTGAGTAAAAATTGAACAGCTGCAGAATCTCCCCAGCCCTACCACGAGGCCTTTTCTTGTTGGGACTGCTGCCACTGTCTTGCCGGCCTTGATGTCTGCCGCAGTGCAGACACACCTGTGTGAGTGCCTTGTGATACACCTGAGGTGGGGAAATGCATGGAGAAGTAAACACAGGTCCCATGGTGTGTGTGAACAGCGTGGCTGCTTCCTCAGTGCTGGCTGTGTTCTGCTGCGAGGCTCTCCCCACTACTGTCGCGCCCTGTCCCCATCACAGGCATGCAAGGTTGTGACCATTACCCCAGAGTACCCTTTTGATGTGAATTACTTGAAGTTCAGAACTAGAATGAGAGGCCATTTTCTCTTGACTTCAGTTTCCTGTCAGACCTGCCTTCTCCCAGGACACTGACCCTGATTGGGTGCCGTTCACCAGATGAGACCCCATCCTCCTCCTGCAGGATTTGCCTTCCCTTCAGAACACAGGAAAGTACAGCGGTTCCAAGAGGATCATGCTGTTACTGAGTTAACAGGAAGGAATAAAACTAGACACTTCCCTCTGTCTGCCATCCCTCCTGGGGAGGAGGCTTCCTTTGTGACCCAGCAACACACAGGAAGAAGTGACCTCATAGCAGTGAGGGACAAGGATGTGAATACAGCTAGACACTCCTTCCTCCAAGTCTGTGGCGGTTGGTGGTGGTGACACCTCTCACTTCTCTGAAGTACACAAGGCCAGCTTGTGGCCTTCATGATAGATTTCCTGCCTTGCCTGTAGATGCTGAACAGAGCTGGTCACCCTCAGAAGTAAAAGAAGGATGCAAGAAGTTCATGAAGGCTTCCAGTCCAGAACAATGTTAGGACTAAAAGGCAGAGGACAGGCTGATTGTAGGAGTTTGGAGACCTCAGTATAAGTATCCTCACCTGCTTCCCTGTAGTGTTAGTGGTAACGCCCCTGATACCAGAAGGCCTTGTGTGCTCGTCTCGGGGGCAGAGGAGCCCTGAAGGGGTTGATTCTGTGATGGCTGCCTCGAGAGGAGGACACTGGAGAAAGAGAAGGATGGCTCGTGCACTTGGGTCTAGAGGATGCAAGGGATGTAACCGCAGTGTCCACATGGCTCCCAAGATGCGCCTCATCTTGTTTTAGGAAGAATCTTGACAAAGTAGCGGTGGGGATTATTTTGGGGATGTCATTTTTGTGTCTCCAAATAAACTTTAGATTCTTAAGAATTTTGACCATTAATGCTTTTAAAGAAAATATACTCAGTGTCCGTATGCACATTCAAATAGAAACTAAATGTGGATTCCTTGGTGATTCACGTGATGTGCTAATTGAGTAATACTGTGTGATCTCAGCATCACATGCAGCATGCATACAAGTAACTTCTTGGATCATGTTTCTTTAAGTTGAATTGAATTTAAAATGATGTTTCATCTCTGTTCTGGGGAGTAGGAATAGCAGTCCAGTGAACATCTTAATCAGAGTGCTCATACTGGCTGTCTCCAGGCTGCCAAATTTGCTGTGTGGGGGGGTAGGAGTTTCTTGGCCATGTCCATACCTGTTCTTGTGGCTGACCAGTGTCAAGGAACCCAGAGGTGGCATGGCAGGATGACAGTGCACTCCAGCTGGTAGCACTTAAGAGTGGGGGCTAGGCCTCAACTGGGGAATTGTGGGCCAGGGTGGAGCTCCCTCCCTTCGAGGAGTTAGGACCAAGGAGCACTCAAGTGGGCCTGGTATAGAGAGGTGGTGATTTGGGCTTACTTGTGATATAGTCTCATGGCACTGTTTCCCTGGAGCGGTGGGGTGCATGAAGCAGATGCTCCCTCAGGCTCACTGTCCCAGGGAGGGAAGAGTGTATTTACGTGTATATGCATGGGTCTGTGACGGCCATGGAAACGCTGGCATGGGAGCTCTCTAGCAGTGCTTGTGCATCCTCAGCTCAGCTTCTGTCCCTGTCCCTACTCCCCTGTGTCTGCTTTCTCCCCACTGTGGGTGCTTCCCCTCCCTCCCAGATCTTTTCTCTAATTTTGATTATTCACCACCTGAGAGGTCCTATTCTATCCCATAGACCTCTTGTTGCATGTTCTTTCAAATTTAAATTTTCTTTTTTTTTTTGAAACAGAGTCTCACTCTGTGACCCTGAGTAGAGTGCAGTGGCATCATCATAGCTCACTACAACCTCAAGATCCTGGGCTCAAGAGATCCTCTTGCCTCAGCCTCCTGAGTAGTAGGGACTACAGGAGCTCACCACCATGCCTGGCTGATGTTTCTATTTTTCTTAGAGATGGGGTCTCACTCTTGCTCAGACTGGTTTCGAGCTCCTGAGCAGTCCTACCTCGGCCTCCCACAGTGCTAGGATTACAGGTGTGAGCCACCGCACCTAGCCAAATTTAAATTTTCTTGATGACTTTTCTTAATTCTCAATTCCAAGTTTAGACCAGTTGGGAACACTTTGTGCTCATTCTTCTCCCAGACCCTGATTGAGCTATGACTGGTGGCCCTGTGGTCAGGTGGGCTCCTTTTTGTATAAGGAGCCATGGCAAGACAGCGAGGTTTCACAGACCAGAGCCTGGGCACCGTGCATGAGTAGGAGAGAGCTCTCAAATCTGCCGGCCTGGCTTAGAGTCCTTTTAGGAACTAGGTGAGTGTGCTGAGGCTGGGGAGGTAAGTGTGGCAGCACGGTGCTTCACATTTCTTTTGCATTTGTATAGCACCTTTTAGTACTTGATTTCTTGACTTATGTATGAAATAATTAAATTTAGATGCTCAGGAAACAAAGACCGCCGAACCTGTAAGAGGTCAGTAGTGGTGTTCCATAGTCTGAGACATTTCTTGGCTACACTTTTATCCGCAGATAAGAAAAAAGAGTGCTGTTTAAATTGTTTTGCCTAGGTTTGTAGGGACCTACAATGTTACTCATTGAGCAGTGTTGCCATTCAGAAAGAGACAGTGCACATGCTCCCCTTAGCTCGTTTCTGAACACTGACCAGAAATGTGTCATTACAGGCTGGGAGTCCTCCATCAGCGTCAGCTCCGGCTCCGGTGTCTGCCTTCTCTCGCACTTCTGTCACACCATCCACCCAGGACATCTGCAGGTAACACTCGGCTTCAGTGCTGTGATGATCAGTGTGCATCCCAGAAGTAAGCATTAGTGTCTGTAGGTTCTCAGATTTCCAATTGCTTGATCAGTCAACCTTTGGTCTAGATAGCTGGCCCAATTTTATGTGCTGTTTGCTCACAAGTTACCCATACGGGTTTCATTTCTTCACTTTGATGTCTATTCTCTTTTAAAATTGTTTTTACTTTCTGTGCTTTTATTCCACTGTTCTGCATGCAGTTCCAGTGCAGTGTTTTCTGAGTGTTGTCACCACAGTCCCATGCAGTCTGCTGTTGTCTTGAAAACTCCTCAATGCCAGAGTTCTCTGACACAAGGGCTCACTGTGACAGTTATCTGTAAAGATACAGTACAGGCATCAAAGAGAAATTCCTTTGGTTCAGAATGGGTCCAGGCCTTGAAGCCTGGTAAGAATACCAAAGCCAGAAGAACACTAAAGTTCTCAAAGTCCCTAAATGATGTGGATGAGAAGGCCCAAGATACTTTGGAAAGTTTTGACTATGTGGAAAGAACTTGTTCTGAAGGAAAATTAATACTCCCTCAAGATCCACGTCTCAGAATTAACAGGTTCCATCATAAAGAAAAAAGAACACTGATCCGCAGACCTCTTGGAAGTTCCAAACATTCTTGCGTTTCATCCCTTTCTGTCAATTGTTCAACTGCCTCAGAGGTGGGAGCTGGCAAGGGAGGTGTGCACATCCCACTGTTGGATGAGAAAGGAGATGGTGAGGTTGTGTCCAGAAGCCGGCGGCTGCTCCGGTACCTGCTCTCTCTCTCCCGAGGCTCGAGCACCAGCAGCCTGCACAGGTTCCACGAACTGGAGAGCTGTGCCACTCACCTGCATGCCGCTAAGTCCTCCGGTGGGCTGGCCGGGAGCACCGGCTTCTGCTCTGATGAAATGGGAGACGACGATGTCTTTGAGGACAGCACATCCACAAAACTGAAAAGCAGGGTCCTGCGGGCACCCCTCTGCTCC
The DNA here is from genome assembly GCA_008086735.1 of Cheirogaleus medius. NCBI lineage: Eukaryota > Metazoa > Chordata > Mammalia > Primates > Cheirogaleidae > Cheirogaleus > Cheirogaleus medius. The sequence goes on from VBSM01003210.1 coordinate 95,409, forward strand.
ACAGAAAAGGACAGCGACCTGGATTGTCCTTCTCCCCTCTCTGAGAAATGTCCCCCCATGTCCCCTGTGTCCACATCAGGGGATGCCTGCAGGTTGGTTTGCTAGGAAGCGCTGCTCTGGCCGTCTCTGCTCACACCCATAGCCTCCTCTTGCTTTAATATGTGAAGTTTCAGGAAAATGAAGTAATAGGCAGTTGTAGCCATTTGTGGGTTAATAGTTTTCTCCAGAAGAATGGAGTATTGGTATCATTTGGAAAACTAATTTTTATGATGTGGGTCCCAAGATATTTTCACAGATGATACAAGAGGAAGAAGCTCCACATATTAAAGGCCAAGCTGACTCTTCTCAACTAAAAATAAGTAGATTTTATGTAAAGAAATTTGAAGAAGGAATAGTATCTCCAGCTTTCCAGCTTGATGTCCAGATTTTAAGTGTTTGCTGCCCCTCCCAGCCTTTTTTAAAGCCCTTGCTCCCTGCATGTGTGTGAGGAGTGGCTGTTCTGCAGTAGCTCCTCCCTCCCTCCCTCCAGCTGTGCCCAGGTCTTAACTCCACTTCCTACCTTTATCTGCCTTGTGCAGCATCCTTGTCTGGCCTCGGGATTCACTTTTGTCACACTCTTGTGCCTTCCCCATTCTGACCTTGCCCTAGTCTCCTCTCCTCATGCCAGCTGTCATCACTGGATCAGAAACCCCTCTCACTAAGACAGACAGCCTGAGAGCCTGGCTCCTTTCAGGAAAGGTCCCTCCATGCTCTCCAGCTGCTGGGAAAGACCCTCTTTCTCAAAAGCTTGTTAAAGTTCCTTGAGGTTAGTAGTTACATCCTGCTGCATGCCTCCTTGGAAATAAGGAATGCTTTTAAATTAAATCTCACTAACGGCTATGACTAGTCCTGAAAAAGGAAATGAAATGGTAGCACCTGATAATGGTAAATGTTTTAGGTCCAAAAGAGGCACTGTGATTTTTGGTAACTCCCAGAAAGAGGACAGAAATGTATGGTTGTGGTGTGTAAAGGTGAGGTCAGTGTTCATAGCTAAAGAGCAATGTCATCACCTTTTAAGTCACTGTGGCATTTTTGGAAGGTGGAATGCCAGGCTTGTTTTACATAGAAATTTTTCATCTAATTATTTTAACATCTTATGTTGTAGAAAATGATTTCAGGTTGCCTTAAATTCGTCTTTCAGTTGAAGTTCTTAAGTCTTACCAAAAAATGACTGCTTTGTCATTTCTTGTATCATTTTTTTCCTCTTTGTTGCCAAATGCCATCCAGATTTTCCATGTTGGTGCGGTAAGCTAGAAACTTTTAGTTTGTAGTCACTGTTTTCATCTGTGTTTGTATGTTTTGTGCTCATAGTCACTTCTGTGGTGTCTGTTTCTGAAAGTTTTCCAGGGTGGGTGGGGATTGACTTTCCCCTGAAGCGTCACCTTTCTCTTTGTGGGGCCCCCTCACAGTGACTGCTTTCCTTCGATATAGGATCTGTCACTGTGAGGGAGATGACGACAGCCCTCTGATCACGCCCTGCCGCTGCACGGGAAGCCTCCACTTTGTGCACCAGGCCTGCCTGCAGCAGTGGATCAAGAGCTCTGACACACGCTGCTGCGAGCTCTGCAAGTATGAGTTCGTCATGGAGACTAAGCTGAAGCCTTTGAGAAAAGTACGTGTGAGGAAGAGATGCTCCTGGAATTCTTTACCCTCTGTAAAACAAGTGACCTTGAAAGAGTTAGCACCTCAGACTGTGCAGCCATAGCTTACCTCCTGTGTTCATTTATTTGAAAAGCTGGGGCCGGTGTTACATTCATGTTGTAGAGATTGTTGTTTCTGATACTGATTTCCAAGTCCCTCCCTTCAGGAAGAAGCTCTTTCTGACCATTCCTAATGTTTCTTTTTCCTTCAAACTAAGCCTGCTTGTTTGTCTGTGTCAGTCATCTGGCCCTTGACCACAGAGTGTTTTGAGACATATCTTAGTTAGCATTTAACTTCATATGTATTAACTGTTCATGTCTTGCCTCTCTGCAGAAGTAGGACTGTATGTTAGAGATTAATATCTTTCCCTAGCACTCAGCACAGCATAGCACACCATAAATTTACTTGTATACACCTGTGATAAGCATTTGCTGGATAGGAGAGTGGGAGGGTGGATGGGGAAAAGAAAGGAACCACAGACATTATGTGACATGCAGCTGTCTTCAGGCCCCATGTCATTGTTCCCTCTGAAAGGAGCACTGGCCTCCTGTTTAAATGTTCACTGTTTTCATATATCTCTCTAGATGCCCAGCACAGAAGGTTTTGTTTGGAAGAATAAGAGACTATTCCTATCTCAAAATGTTAATATGTAAATTTCAGGGGTATCACATAATCAACTAACAGTACATGACAATGCCAATTAAATGTGAAATTATGTGGTGGTGGAGCACATCAGACATTCAGAGAAGAAAGTGCTTCTTACCGGCTACAGTGCTAAGAAAGTGGCATGCTGGTAGCATCATAGAATGTTTGGGTTTTAGAGCAGTTCTTGGAAGATGACTAGCATTTTGGAGGCAAAGTGAAAGGAGTTTAGAGAGGTAAAATTTTCTGTGGAGAAAAGCATACACCAAAAAGGTGAGGGTGAGTGTTCAAGGGCTGTGCAAGGGTTGAGCTACATGTATCCTAGGAAATAGTGGGGATCAGGGATCAGAAACACTGAGGCATTGACTCTGTATTTAGATAGGGAGCCAGGGAACTTGCTCGTGTATAAAACCCCAGCAGAAAGCAGTCGCATGTTAGAGAAAGCAGGCACAAACTGTACACACAATGCTCTGCCCCAGTAAAAGCCTTATAATTTATTGGGTGTCTATTCTATACTAATCTTCAAGTGAGTCTTAAAACAATACAGATAGGCTTACTAGTTTCAACTTATTCTGCATAGATCCATCTGGAAAGAGGCTATGACTAAGGTTGGCAAAGGATATGCAGAGTGTTTACACTTTGTTCTTTCTCTCTACCTTTATGTGTTTTCTTCTGATTCGGAAAGCAGTAAATGAAAATGAAAATCTGGCTATTTGGAGTAAATTAATGAGCTCCTAGAGGAGATGGGACTGGCAGAGTCTGCTTGTACCAGAAACTCTTAGCATCGATTTCGAGCTGTTGCTGCCAAAGTAGCAGAGGACCAAAGAGTGAGCGCCTTCTGCCATTCACCTTCACAATGTAGTGTGACCCATCTGCTAGTATGTTGTGGCATCATCAACCCTCTTTTTCCCTGCTTGTCCATGCCAGTCAGCAAGTCAGAGAGACTTAAAACATAACACCTGAGTTTCGGGCCAACATGTTGTCTTCAACAGGACTAAAATCATAGAATCCTCTGTCAGGCCATTTAATGTCTGCTTGCAAGAATGAACAGACAAGGGCATTGCCACTGGTAGTTTAGCACTCATCTTGATCCTAGCTTCTTTTCATTGCATAGAAAGTTGGCTGTGCCTGGTACCTGGTTTGAAGCCAAATGGTTTAAAGAGAACTACTTTGTGTATTTGGGGAAATTCACCTAGCTTGGGAAACGGGGAGGAGATTGGAAAGCCAGTCTTGCCCATCTTCAGTGTTCTCACCCCACTGTAGCCCTTCACCTTGAGCCCGAGCCTCATGCCCTGCTTGTTGTCTTTCCAGTGGGAGAAGCTGCAGATGACAGCCAACGAGCGCAGGAAGATCATGTGCTCAGTGACGTTCCATGTCATCGCCATCACCTGTGTGGTCTGGTCCTTGTATGTGCTCATCGACCGCACCGCTGAGGAGATCAAGCAGGGGCAGGTAACAGGTGAGTGCTCAGGCCGACAGGTGAGCTCAGCACAGAGGTCCTGGATGGCACACTGGGTCTCAGGGTTGGAGCATTGTTCCAGTCAGACACAAATGTCTGGGTTTCTGGACAGGGAACATAAATTAGCAGGCGCCAAGTGTCCTTTTTGGAATGTTTCTCTTGATGTGGTGGTAGTTTTTGAAACCCCATCGGAAGAGATCAAATCATGGACCGTGAGAATCTCTACAAACTACCTCCTGGAAAAGCAGAATAAAAGGTAGTGGACACTCTCTTCTTTCTCTCCTTTGACAAAGCAGGGTTTGGCCAGTTGAGAATCTAGTGGTTGCAGTGTGTGTCTCTAGATCCTCTTGAGGCAGGAGAATCACTTGAGCCCAGGAGTGCAAGGCTGCAGTGAGCTGTGATGGTGTCTGTGATCCGCCACCGCACTTTAGCCTGGGCAACGTAGCAAGACCTCGTCTCTAAACAAACAAAACTAAGAATCTATTGGTTATGGGAAGTTCAGAAGTAGTTTTTTATGTACTTCGTATCTTAAATAAGATCTAATAGGCTGAATTTTTTTCCTTTCAGGAATCCTAGAGTGGCCCTTTTGGACTAAATTGGTGGTTGTGGCCATTGGCTTTACCGGAGGACTTCTTTTTATGTATGTTCAGTGCAAAGTATATGTGCAATTATGGAAGAGACTCAAGGCTTATAACAGAGTGATCTATGTTCAGAATTGTCCAGAAACAAGCAAAAAGAATATTTTTGAAAAATCTGCACTAACAGAGCCCAACTTCGAAAATAAAGATGGACATGGAGTCTGTCATTCCGACACAAACTCTTGTTGCACAGAGCCTGAAGACATTGGAGCAGAAATCATTCACGTTTGAGTGTCTGGAGGGTGTAGTTTTCCTGGACATCTGTGAAGAGCTGAAGGAAATTGTTTACTGCCAATTGTGTACCTTTCTTATATCTTTTGATAGCATAGACTGGGCAGGTGACTATTTTTAGTGGCCTCTCTTTTTCTGAACCCTCCTTAATGAATCTCCTCCAAAGCCCTTCCAGGATCCAGGCAATGGCTGGGTCCCCCCTCTGCCAGTCTGCGCTGTGGGAAGAGAAGGTGGAAGACCCCATGATGCCATGATGGGGAGACAGCTGAGTTCCCACCCATGATCTTGAGCAGAACGAGAGAATAAAATGCCAAACCTGAGGGAAGAGCAGGAGCAAGGGGCACCAGGCCCTGATGTGCAGCTTCTTCCAGCTTGCAGCGTCCAGGCTCTGGAGTGGAGTGCTGGGAAGTGTCTAGCCCTGAGGAGAAGATCCCTCTGCGCTAAGGAGAGCGCCTCCAGGCACAGACTCGTGCCCGCCCTCTGCCGATGCTGCCACCATGGCTCTCTCAAGCAGGCAGTGCCTGGTGCTCGGTGTGCGGTGTCGTGTGATTCACTGAGCAAACAGCACTTTACAGAAGAGAATCTTTATTTTGTGATATGTGTGTCCAGTGGGATTGACACTTAAAGAACATCTCATTTAGAAATCTTCCCTTTGTTACCCTTGTTATCTCTTTTACATCATAATAGATCTAAAATCCTTTTTGCCTTATATATGCTAAGAAGCGTGACATTCACTCTGTGTCCATAAGACAGACTTGTGACTTTAAAACAGGACAGACAGATCTGAGGCTTTTTCATAACAGATTTCATGGGAATTAATGGATGTTAAATGGCAATTAGAACATAATTCCTATGCTTTTGGGCTTGTTTTATGACAAGTCCTTATTTCATAAGCCTGTCCCGTACATTTCTTTTTTGTCAACACTGAAAAGGAAGGGTTTTTGAGATCTCAATGGAAGGAAAGGAAGTGAATAATTACAACAGAAATGAATATTAAAAAAATATTCCTTTAAAGACAAATCTCTCCATTGGTGCTGACTTCACACTGAAGGAGCAGCCACGTGCCGCCTTGGTGGGGACACATGTGCTGCAGGTGCTCCTCGGCACTGGCCCGCCACGCAGTTCTGCTCGGGGAACGTTCTGTGGAGTCACCACTGAGGGCCAAGAGGCAAGTGAGCTGGCTCTAGGACGAGGACCAGGTGTGAGCAGCAAACTGCCGGGGTCCCCAGCCACATACCTGCACGTCTGTCGCCTTAACTGGACTGAACAGACAGGATCCTTTAGGGGCCCTTGGCCCCACTCTTGGTCCATTGTGTCATCAGGGATTATCTCCTGTACCAGTTTCATAAAACAAACAAAACCAAAATCACTACCATCAAATGGCCTTTATCCCTTTAAAAAGTCTGCTTAAAATTCTGTTTTTAAAGCCCATTTCCATAGTACCAGGCGAATAAAGAGGCAACTCCAGGAAAGTAGGCTAGGAGGGCCTATACCACAGTATGAGCAGGCCACATGCTGTCTGTCCAGGTGACTTTCATCCAGCTGGCAGAGGAGTGGTGAGGTTCCCAGGGGTCCTGCCCTCACTCTCTCTGAGCCTTAGGTACCTTGTCCGTCGTCCTGTTAAAAGGAGTAAGCAAACACAAGGTAATATCTTTGCCTTTCAGAGTGGAGACGTGTGGTTTGTTTTGAAGTCCAGGAGGAGGTTGAAGGGTCTCTAAGCTCTGGGTGCGGGCACATTGGGGTCACTAGTCCTGGTCTGTGGAGCTGCCCTGCCATGGCCTTTCTCTGGGCGGACAGGCACTGTCCAGCCATAGCCGGCTCCTGAAAATAGATCAGCCTGTCCTCTCTCCCAGGCCACATCCAGCCTGTGCCTGTGTTCACTGTGCCCAAAGTGCAATTACCCACACCCCTTCTCATTCTGGGGACACCAGGCAGCCACAGACTGTCCACTCAGGGGAGCTGAATCCCAGGTCAGCCCTGCCACTGCCTCTTAGGAACTCTGCCCAGGCAAGGCCCCTGGTTTTGTATGCTTGTCCCTGCCACCCTCCAACAGTGGATGAGGGGTTGAAGTGAAGACTGGGATAGAATTTTAAGTGTGAATTCTCCCCCACCCATGGAACCCCTTCTGCTGAATTTCAAAAGCACTGAGACTTCCTGTAGAGAGGAAAGTGTGCTGAGGTGTAGGGATAGCCCCTGGGCAGCCCACCTAGTGTGGCTGGCACCCCATTACAGCAGGGGTGCCTTTAGTATCGCTCCCATGCCCAACCAGATTCTCGTGTGAAGCCGTCTCCGTTTTCAGGAGAGCCTAACACCATCTCATCATCTCTGACCACTCTGTGGACAGTCCACCCACATCCTTCTTTCCCCTCCTGGCAGGACACACAGCTGCCCCCTTGACTTTACTTTTCTTGCAGGTTCTAGTTCAGCACCTCTGATCCATACGGCCCTTCAGTGACTGACTAGTAGTGAAGTGCGAAGCCTGGCAGGGGGTGCTCTGCTGCCATCTAGTGGGGACACAGTATCTACCAGTATTCCTTTCGTCTGGGTGAACTTGCCAAGTTCTTTTGGGGGGCTATTTATTCCCCAGTCCCGCCCCCACACCCCTTATTTTGCATTTAGCTTTAGTGGTAGGATGGCATTTGGCTGAACCATATAGAAACCCAGGATGAGTTTTCAGGGCCAGGAGGGCTGATATTTGTGGGCCAGGGAAGGGGAAAATGCAAGTAGTCTCAGGTGTGTCACTAGCCAGTCCTCTCTGATTTAGTCTTTTCTCCCATAAGTACCACTTTCAAGTTTCTGACTTCAGCAGTAAAGGAATTTTTTTGTCCAAGTCTATTGTGAGACTTTCTTGGAAACTCTATAAAAGATCTCTTTATACTCTAGGCCTCTAATGTCTCTCCCTTTTTTGCTTCAATCCCTCTTTTCAGTCATGTAGGCCTAGTTTCTGCCTGTTCATGTGCCCTACCTGGCCACAGGTGTGCAGGCTCCCAGCAGCTGGGCCAGTTTGGGAGCCTCTGGTGATGCCTGCAGGGCTCTAGGAGAGCTGGGGCCAGCAGGGAGAGCTTCACAGTGCTGTGGACATGGCTGGATGCAAATACATTAGAAATACTTTCCCTTTTGAATCTGGTTTGAAATATGTGGCTTCCATCTCTAGCCCAAGGAAAGACCAAAACGTAGGGAAATAAAAGCATTTATCTTTGTTTTGGAAGTCATTGTTCAAGTTGTGCACCTGATCAGGCACATTTAGATGCAATGTTTATAGAAAGCTGATTGTTAATAAAAACCAAATTTATACTGGCATGTGTGGTATAGTTTCTAAAAGGCACTTCACATTTGAAATTTTTCTTATCTTAGAAAGTTTCTAGTTATCTGAATGTCTAGTTTTGTATTCTTTTGTGTATGTTCACTGTTTCCCAGTATTACCACTTGAATAATTCTCTGTACAGGCGGGTTGTTTGTGCTATACACTGGGGTGTCTAATTGCAGCAATAAAGCCTTTCTTTACAAAGGAGTTTTGCCCCGAGACTATTTCCTGCTAGGAGGCTGGGGATGCTGGCAGGCGCTCCAGTGGACCTGATCACCTTTCCACGTTTGTCCGGCTTGTCTGGAAAGAATATCAGGCAGCCTCTGGAGGTGTCTTTTTCTCAGCCTGTCCCTCAGACACTGGCATGTGGTTGGCGGCCGGAGTATCTGGGGAGGGCGTGATGGGAATGGAAACTGAGGCATTTCATGCAGCTGTGCTTGCTTCAGACTTCCAGGCTCACCTGCTTGGGCTCACCACCCTAGGGAAGCCAGACTCGGTGTGTGGCAAACGTCCATGGGAGCAGTTGATTGTGAACCAGCCTTGTCCCTGGAAACCTGTTTCCTGACCCACAGCCCAGCTGAGTAAGAGAACCAGGGAGACCAGCAGAGTTGCTGGTGCCATCTCTGCCAGGCTGCATCTCCCAGTTTCTGGCAGGGCTTCCCTGAGGGATGGCAGGGCCACTGATCCTCAGGCTGCAAACAGCCCACAGGGCTGGGAGTGCTGGCATCCCCACCAAGGATAGGGGTTGCGGGCGGGAGGCCAGGCTTACCCAGACATGCTGCAGCCTCATAAAGTGGGCCTGGAGAATTCTGCCTCACTGGGCTGTGGCAGACATGGGAGCTAAAGCACAAGGGTGCTTTGTGGAGCCATGGCCACAGCTGAGTGTCAGAGAACAGGAGGCTCTGGCTCTAAGTAGAGGCTGGGCCCACAGAGCCACTGAACCTGCTTGGAGACAACCCCAGGGCTCAGTGCTGAAGGGGTGGAGCTGGAAGAAGAACCTGCTCCTGTATGAAGGTGAGGGATGGGACTCCTAGAGGAGCACTGTGTTTTTCAGGAATGTTAGGAGTTTGGCTGAAGAGACACTAGGTAGGGTCTTGGTACAGGCAGGCCAAGCCTTCCTTATCCTTTGTCTCAGCCACAGTGATGGGGTATGGGGCTGCCGCACCCCCAGGAGATGTCTGGGTAACAAATTACTGCTCAAAAGCAGCCTCCAGTTTTTGTAAATAAACTTTGATGTGCAGCCATGTTCATTCACTTACGTATTGTCTACAGCTGACTTCCTCCTGCAGTGGCCAAGGTGGATAGTCGGGACAGACTGTATGGCCTGCAAAGCCTAAAATATTTATAGTGTGGCTCTTTACAGAAAAGTTTGCCAACTCTTGGTCAATGTGAGTGGTGACCCTGAAGTTGTTGGTGCACAGCCCATGTGACGTCTTGGTGACAGAGATGTTGAGCCCTCTCCAAGGCCTTGGAAGTGTCAGTCTCCATGTTGTCAGGGCTGGAAAGAGCTGAGAGGGTGGCTCCTCACTGCTTGTGGTTTCAGGCTGGAGGGCGACGGATGATCCCCAGGACTCCCATGAAGCTCCCCAGATGACCAGGGAATGCCGCTGGCCTCTCTCTGGAAAAGAGGGAATGTCTGGTTAACATATTAACTGCCATATGAGTTGTATTTAACTCACACTAGTTTTGAGCCAGGGGTCTCGTGAAGCATATGTAACTCACGTGTCTCTTCACCTTGGGAGCCGTGAGAACTATTTTTCAAGTTGTATATAACTCATGCACAGAAGACAATAAAAAATAACATTTTATTTTATT
>VBSM01003210.1:108223-119602 GCA_008086735.1 Cheirogaleus medius
TTGTTAATTATCTTTTCTTTTGAGAGTAGGTCACATTTTCCTGATTCTTGGTATGTTGAGTAAAATTTGTTGAGTAATTATGTGCTGACTATGATGAATGTTATTTTGTAGAGATTCTGAGTTCTATTCCTCCAAAGAGGGATTGTTTTTTCTCCAGTCAAGCAATTAACTTATACTGAAAACTATTTGAAAGCTCAAATCTCAGTTTGGTTGTGCTAGAATATGTTTTGAATATATGTGTCCCTCCAAAAATCATGCGTTAGAACTTAAACCTCAAGGTGATGTTCTCTGGAAGTGGAGAAGTGATTAAGTCTTGAGCTCTCATGAATGGATTAATGCCCTTCTAAAAGATGCTTCAGAGAGTGTTCACCCTTTTTTGCCCTTCTGCTCTGTGAGGAAAAGGCGTCTTCTTGGAAGCAGAGACCGAGCCCTCACTCGACACTGAACCTACTGGCAATTTGATCTCAGATTTCTAGCCTCCAGAACTGTGAGAAATAAATTTCTCTTCTTTAAGAATTATCCAGTCTCAGGTATTTTGTTATAGCAGCACAAACAGACTAACATAGGTTGTTTTATCCTAAATTGGGTTGTTTGCGTTTTGCCCCATGCATGTGTGTGTTAAGAATCAGCCAGAGGTTTGGACAGTCTATGCACGGAATTTGGGGCTCTCCCTCTCCTGTGGTAGCAATGGAGCTGTGCTACTCCGATATCCAGGTGCAGGGAACCAAGATGACCAGCTATGGAGAACATAACTGACAGCCTTAGCTGCCACACCTTTGGATCCACTGTGACATTCATGCCAAGACTGCTATTGCCATTCCGTCCAGATGCAATATGTTTGTAATGGTGACTTTTGCTTGAGGACTTCCCATTGGCTGGAGTGAGACTTTTTCTGACAAGACTGCAGTCCAGAGCCCTTTATACCAATCCTTACTTCTCTTTCTCCTTTTGCTGGTGCCAGACCTGCAGCAGCACCTGCCTACTCCTGTTCCTTCCTGCTCCCTCCTCCTTAACCGCATGCTTTGTGGGTTCTAAAGATTGTTGTGTAGGTTCTCAGAGTTGGGAATCTGGTCTGGGGACAAATAGTAATATGGTGTGGAATGCCTCTACCATGGCCATATATTTATGGCATCTGTCCCAAAGGTCATTAACAAATATGGTGGGCAATTCTCAGAGGGATGGTAGGAAGTCTGGAGCAGTAAGGGGCTGTACTCACTCCAACGATCAAGTTTTCTCAGAGGGATTTGTGGGCTCAGGAACACATGCACACCTTCTTCTATGCCACGTTAGCCCTGGTAGAAAGAAGTCTTTTACCTAGACATTGAGCTGCAAGCCTATCACAGCGGAGCACCTTCCAGAAATACTGGAGACCCTGTTGACATGATTCTGAAGCCAGGGCTAAGGGGTTGTGAGTTGGGCATGTGAGTAGGAGGGGGCAAGAGGTCACCGAGCCCAAGCTGAGAGCTGGCTCTGCTTCTCGGGGAAGAGAATGCATTTTTGTAAATCATGTTAAGAAAACTTTCTCAGGAGAAAACAAGCCCCCAACCTCTAAGACAGTGCCTGATACCTGCCAGTGAGGTGCCCTGCCAGGAGGGAGATGAGGGAGCAGCTGAGTGCTCATGCCTGATGCCAGCCCTGGACCAGCCTGGGGCACAGAAATAAATAGGGTCAGTCCCCTGTCCTTCCACTGACTCTCCTCCCAAGGGAGAAACCACAGGGGAGGGCAACTGTTGGAAGATAAGAGACATAAAAGGTTTCAGGAGTTTTGCAGGGCTTTTTCTTAACACTTTTCGTACCGCATAGAAATCTCTATGCCAGGGACCGCACGTTTTTGGGCAAACTGCATGTTATTTAAATCATCTTAACTACAGTGAAAAACGAGAAAACTCGTGAGTGGTCCTTAAGGTGTTAAAGGAATCTGTGAACGTGTTAGTTTACAGACCAAAAGCTGCCTAGCCACAGGAGGGCATCTCACCGGTCAGAGGCATATGTAAGGCGACGCCCATCTCGAGGCCTGGAAGCCAGCACCTGAATCTTGTGTACGACAGAGCTTGGCATGGAGTCACAGGACAAGGACTGATCAAAGAATGCCGCCCAGTGGACACCTGCAGCTAAAGCCAGTTAGCCTTAAGGACAGTTCCTGCTTCACTTCTGACCACTGGCCTCAGTTAATAAGAAACTAGATGAAGAAATATATAGACTCTATATTTCTGTTTAGCTTTTCTGCTAATTGACAATTTTATCTTAGGGCTTAGAAGTTCATCTTAAATTTTGTAACTGTTTGCTCACATAGATAGAGTTAATTACGGGATCTCTAGAAACTTTTGGCGAGCCTTAAAACCTAAACAAATTATCTATACACGTAAATCTATAACCACTACAACTAATTACTGCACCAATAAATACTGATGCGCAACTTCACTCAGGGCCTCACAGCTCATGGGGATGCTAGAGGACCCCTGACTCCCCCACCACTTTAAACTATACTTTGTCTCTGTCTCGGTTATTTCTGTCTCTATTATTTCTCTATTTCTATTATTTCCAAATCTCTTGCGATGATCCTGCCTGGGACCTGTTTTGCAGAGAGTGTAGCTAACTCCCAGCAGGCAACAACAGAGGTTCAGACAGAGCCCTGGGGAGAGACAAACTCTATCTGGACAACCAAGGGTGCCTTCCCAGAGGCAGTGGCAACTGGGATGTGTTCTGAAGAAAGAGTAGGAGCTGCATGGTAAAAGAAGAGGGAAAAGGCACCTTCTATCCAGACTTGGGTGGGGAGGCTTTTGCCCAGATGAAATCACAGTGATTATCGGGTTTTTTCCAGTACATGTGTGTGTGTTGGGGGTGGGTCAGTGAGCTATTTAGGGTGACTGGAACATAGCACGTGGAATGAGACCTGTTTTAAATGAATGTTTTTATTTTTGTGATAACCAATTCTTAATTTACTCCATAAGAATTTATTTGGGTACCTACTACATGTAAGAAATCAGACTAGGCATAAATAGGACAGAAAATATCATCCCAGGTCTCCAACAAGAACAACCATCTACCAGTGGTCCTGATTTGCTGCTGCTGCCTGGTGTGGAAGGGCTGAGCTGCGTGTGGGGAGGAGGCTGCACAGTTCTGCTCTGTATGGGAGGGGTCCCTGCAGTGTTTACACACTTTGATCCAACTATGGGATTCCCTAAAGATTGAGGGGTAAACAGGGAAATGCACTGGCCTCGAAGGAAAAGTAAGCTGCCAGGAGGCCTGACCAGGGAGCCTTCCAGGCAGGCCAGAGTCCGTAGGGCTGGAGCAGCTGCCCTCCCAGAGTGGGAATGGCGCAGGTGTGCTCAGATGGCCACGCTGTTGGGAATCCGGTCTGGAGACAAATAATAATATGGCAGCTTCTTGTTCTTGTTGCGCTCAGCGATCATGCTGACGATGACCTCAAGGTTCTTGCGGAATCGAGCCATGGCCTCCTTCACAGGCTTCTCGATGAAATGCTCTTCTGGGTACATGCCCAGGAACAGCTGAGGGCCCAAGTATGGACAGACAGGTTAATCTGCCACCAATGTGAACTGTCAGGCCTGTCCCACCCCCAGGGGCCACCTGTTGGGAGGTCAGGGAGGGAGCATCTGTTCACTTCCCCATTTCCGCCCTCTGCTGCCTGCCGAGAGTGCACCGAGAAGGCAAATGCTGCCTCCAGCCTGCTTTCCCCAAGGAAAGCCTGGGCTTGGTGGATTAGTGGGAAAAATAACTGCCAGGCTGCCGAGTGGTTATCAGGTGATGCAGGTGAATGTGGACACTGCTGGTGGTCCTAGCTGTGGTGGGCATGTGGCCTGGGTGGGCCACCCTATGCAGCACTCCCACTTGCCATCTGGGCTCCAGGCATGCAGGGCACGGGGAGGGCTGAGGCAGGCCTGGTGGGGGAGTCAGAAGGAGTGGTTCCCTGTCAGGGTGGTGTGCTCATTTGCATGCTCGCAGATGTCTGCAAATGAAAGCTAGACATCTTGTTTAAAAGCTACTTTATTGGATTGTTAAGACAGTTCCAGGGCTGGAAAGATGTGAGATTGTAGATTTAGTGTGTGGAGGTCAATTGTGTCAATATTCTTTGACCAAGAAATTCCTCTATTAGGAGTGACACACATGCATGCCCAGTGAGGGACCAACACATCACCAAAGGCACAGAAGCAACTTAGATGCCCAACCTGTCTGAAGCTGGTGAAACTGGGACCATCATTGTATGAACCACTGAGCTACTGCCAAGGGGTTGTGTCCACCAAGATAACCAGATTTGGTGTTAGGTTAAATAAGGAGTATGAGTCTAGAAGGAACCCAAGAAACTCTTAGTCGTTCCCTCTGGGCTGCTAGGGAGAAACCACATGGAAGAGCTTAGTTAATAGCTGGGGAAGGGGGTCACACACCACCCTCCGGTGACAATGAGCAGAGCAGAGCCTGTGTGCTCTTCTGTCCTGCTACCCTGAGCTGTGTCCAGGCTCAGGCCTGAGGACTCAGTGGCACATGCAACCCATTTGTGCTCCCCAGCCTTTGAAGTCAGGATTCCTGGCCCCATGTCTCCAGGCTGAGCCCTGGGTCACAAAACCCTGAGGTTAAACCTGGGATTGCCCCCACACTGCTCAGCCTCACCTCATTTTCCTGGAATTGGCTCAGCGCCCACACTGCACCCAGGTGCCAGCAGGAGCGGCCACGGTCGGGCAGCGTGTCCACAATCTGCTCGATGGTCACGACGCCCTTGGCCGTGGGCGGCGGGGCTCGCATGGTTGGGGGGGCGTTGGGGATCCAGGAGCACCAGTCGTACTGCGGGACGGCCACCAACAAGCGTGGGCGCCCCCGAAGCCCAGCTACCCGCCCACCTGCGGCCCGCCACGCCCACACCTGCCCGACTGGGAGGCCACTTGCTTGGGCGCCCCAGCCACCGGGATCCTCCCCCGCCACCGCGGGCTGGGCAGTCGCCCCCATCTCCCCTGCCCGCAGCCGGCGCCCTGGGCTGAACCCGAGGAACCCGTCCTGGCAGCTCGGATCCCAAGCCCACCCGGGCTGCCTTAGGATGCTGCAGGAGCAAAGACGGCGGCGGCGGAGGGCGGGCGGAAGGGGCTCGGACGAGTCCCCGCTCCGAGGCCCCCTGGCCCACCTGGCCGAAGTTCACCGCGGCGTGCTGGGCCGAGGCCGTGAAGATCACCACGGTCAGGTACTCGGACAGCTTCTCCCTGCTCTTGAGCGACTTGGGGAAGCCTAGGACGGAGCCACGCGAGCGCTGAGGCCCCGCCCCCGGGACCCCTGAGCCCCGCCCCGTCCCGGGCTCCCCGCGCCAGGGAGGGCGCCAGGGGGGCCGGACGCTCCGTGCGTGGGGGCGGGGAGCAGCTCGGCCCGGGTCGCTGCTGTAGCTCTGGGAAGCGTCGTCCTCTGAGACGGCCGCAGGAGGCAACTGATGGGCAGCCGGAGCCCGGGGGGCCCGGGAGGGGCGGGAGATGGGGCGGGAGGCGCGGCCCTACCTGAGGCCTTCCTGCCCCGCATGCCGTACACGTAAACGTCCTTCACGAAGTCCTGCAGCTCCTGGTCCTCCTGCACCACCTGGTCACTCTCGTAGTAGATGCCCACCACCTCGGCTGTGAACCTGGCTCGGGGGTGGGGGGCAGCCGGCAGTGGGTGACGCAGCCAGGTGTGCGGCGCTGCGCCCCATTGGCGACCCTGCCACTTACTCCTAATGTCCGGGCTCAGGACCTCCTGTACCCCGCGCCTCCCTTCCCCCATTAGCGCCTGACCGCGGAGCCCGCGCCGCTCGCGCTCACGTCTTGATGGCTTCCCACACCAGGAGCCCGTCGTCCCGGTAGAAGTAGTAGGGGATGTCTTCTTTGCTGTCCATGCCCCGGGCCTTGATGGCCTCGGGGAAGCACAGGGAGGTGTAGGTCAGGTCCTGCATGGCTCTCTGCACCATCTGCACGTGCCCGCCGCCCCCTGTGGCGTTGGCCTGGGGTGGGAGGGGAGTGCTCTGAGCTGAGACTCCCCCTCGCCCCCTGTCCAGCCCCTGAGCTCACTCCACATCCATGAGAACCTGTGCAAGGGCAGTGGGGTGGCCAGGCACGCGGAGGGGCAAAGCCATGTCCTGTACAGGGGCGGGAAGTTTAATGTAGAGAATGCTAAGCGCAGCCCGAGGAGCACCTTACAGGGAGTCTGCCAGATCCAACGCAAGGGCTTGACTAGTGGGGACACAGAGCTGCAGCACGGAGGGTGAGCTCCCACCCCCAGGAGGGCAGCCAGGCGGCTGGGGGTGTGCGGGGAGCTGCAGCTCTGGCGGGCCTGGGCTTCTTCAATGCTGTGCATAGGACACCCAGTCGTTGCTCCTGGGCACCCGCAGTCCCCGGGGCCACAGAGCTCTGCTGAGGGCCTGCTGTGTGCTTAGGTGAGGGCTGGAGTGACCCACAAGGAGGGATTCTAGACCTGGTCCCAGCAGCTCAGATGCAGACACACATGCTCACATATGTGTGCACACACACACATACACACTTGAACACACCCAGGTGGCTGAGCAGTCAGGGACACAGAATTTTCAAAGAAGGACTTGGGTGCGGGGTGCCAGAGATTAGTGGTCATTTGGCCCAAGTGGGACCAGCTAAAGCTGCTCCTGGTACTTTTTGTTTGGATGCAGCCTGGGAGGTGACGGCCACAAGGGAACATGAGCCTGGAGCTCTCTGTGACAAGGTCCCATCCCTACCCCCAAGTCTGCAGCAGGAGTGTGAGCCAGCAGCATTCATGAGCCCAGGTGCACTGTGTGAGTCCCTGGATCCATTTTGGTCTGGGCCCCCACCCCCCATCATGTCCAGGTTTATAACACAAGACAAGCCCTATCCAGTGTGAGCTGGTTTGAGTTGGGTTTTGTCATTTGCCTCCCAAACAGGGTCTCAACTTTAGTGATCGTCTGGGCTGGTCACTAATGGCTGGGGGAGGAGGGAGGTCAGGTGAGGGCTGGCGTGAGGGTCCAGGCTGGTAAGGCTGCAGGGGCTCATGAGGTGGGTGCTGCTGAAGGCCTGTGCGGCAGAGCGGGGAGGCTCAGAGTGCTGGGCAGTCCAGGGCAGGACCCAGGGGGCAGCAGTGGTCGGGAGACACAGGTCCTTGATGCGGATGAGGTCAGTGGGCCATGAGGAGTGGGTGCCAGAGAGGGTCTACACCCATGTCCCGAAGGCCAGGAGAGGGGAGGGGTGGGAGCTGCTGACAGGGAGGCATGGCTGGTGCACTGGGGAGGAGTGCTCCCTGTGGCTGGGTGGAAGGGGCCAGAGACTGGCCAGAGAAGCTAGGAGCCAGAGCTCTGGGCACAGCCTCCAGCCTCGACCCTTCCCAGGCCTCTACCTCAGTTGAGACCTCAGGTGGGGGTGGAGGCTGCCAGGCAGGGCTCTTTCCGAAGGACAAGGAGGGCACTCACCTTGTCAAAGAGGCCGTACTCACAGATGAGCTGCTCTCGGGCCTTGGTGTTGATGGCAATGGTGAATCGCACGTGTGCCACCAGCAGCTGGGTGGGGGAGGAGGAGGAGGCTTCAGAGAGGGCCTGGCCAGGGCCTCCAGACCAGGTGCTCCTGGGACCCCAGCAGCCTCTCCCCAGCCCACCGGGGGGGGGGGATGCTGGATGCAGCGGGAAGTAAAGGTTGGGGTGCTGATCTTCCTGCTGAGTGACTGCTGGGGGCCTGGCACAGCTCCGATGTTTAACAGTAGAGATGATACTGCTAAAAACAGTAAGTCAACACTGGTGCATAATTACAGTCCCAGGCACTGTTTTAAGCTGTCTGAGTTTATTAACTATTCTAATCCAGATCATGATCTGATGAGGCAGGTGTACTAGTTTGATCTGTTTCACTGATGAGGAAAATGAGGCACATGGAGGTATTTTAGCCCACAGTTACCCCAGCAGTCAGTGCTGGTAGGATTCAGAAAGAGAGGAGAGTGGCAGCTGGGGCGGCCACCAGGATCAGCTAAGGATCACACGGAACTCATTTGCTTTTTCAAATTCCACTCCCTAGCCAGCCAGGCGCCTGTGCCAGGTCCGGCCCAGCAGCCCAGCAGCGCATCCTGGGGAACAGCAGGCTTTCCCCAGCTGCTTTCTTCCTTGGGGGACATTACCGACTCCCAGGACATCTCTCCTAGGGGCCCCCTCAACTGCCACTCCTAACCACAGTCCCCCGTGGGAACGTCAGCCCCCTGCCGCCCTTATATCCTGGATGCCCTTCCCAGCGGGGGGAAGCAGGGTATGCTGTACCTTGAAAATGGGGTGCACAGCAGGCAGCTGGCGGTACAAGGCGATGCCAAAAACTTCAGACACCAGATGTGTGCGCAGGAGGTGTGTGATGGTCTGGTGGACATGAAAGTCACTGGAACGCACCCAGATTTTGGCCAAAAGCCAGTCGTATTTTTCATCCGAAGGGAGAAAAATGGGGTTCTCCTCTCCTGGGATTTGCTTGAGCTGATATATTGGAGAAATAAAACACATTGCTATATTTTGCTCCAGACTATAGTTGTTGGAGAACCTGGCCTCTCAGGAAATTCTAGAAGAATCCACATTTCTTAAACAGTGATTTTTGAATCATGAGAAGAGCCTGGAGGGGGATAGAGGGCCCAGGGGTGTATTTCCTGTCTCAGTGACGTCACTTATAACCTGCACGACCCTGGACGGCATACTGAGCCTTTCCGAGCTCCAGCTTCGCCATCTGTGGGGACAAGAATTTCTCAGCTCGCAGAGTTATTGGGTGCTATTAGCTCCTCCTGCTTGCGGGCTCCGGGCCCTCAGGCTGCTGAGGCCCCCAGGTCGGGGCTGGGGCCTGAGCTCTGCCCTGAGCCCAGACCCCGGCCAGGCGCCTCCTGCAGGAGGCCGAACCTCTTTCCCCCTTTCCAGTTCAACTCCACCCCGAGGCGAAGATGATTTTTTTTCTAAAATGCAAATAAATCGTGTGAATCGCCTTTTAAAAAAGCCACTCAGTCATCTCTTAATGCCGAAAAATAAAGCCCCCAAACTCCGTGGGGCTCTGGCTATCGACGCCCCTGCAGACGCAGCGCCACGTCCCCGCCTCCACGCGCACCCAGCCCGGTCCGCGCCCTCCTGCGGGCCTGCGGCCTGGCGCGCGCCCGTCCGTCGCGCGAGGACGTGGGGGCCTGGGGTGTCCACGGCAAGGATGCGCCAGAGGAGCCCAGCGGCGGGCGGCATGTCGGGCCGCAGGGCTCTGCGGGAGAGGGCGAGGACGCCGGGAGCTCACGGCTGAGTCGCTTATTGTGTCCGGTAAGTGCTGGGGAAGGTGACATCCTTGTCTCCCTGGAAAACAAGGCTGTCCGATAGAAACATAATGGCAGCCACACAGGGAATTTTACATTTTTAGGAAGCTACATTAATAAAACGAAAAGGAAACAGGTGAAATTTAGGTTACTCATAGAATTTTATTTTATCCAATGTATTCAAAATATTATCACTTCACATGAAACCAGCCTGAAACTATTAAGTGAGATATTTTGCATTTCCTCCCCTCATGCTGAGTCCTGGAAGTCAGGGTGTCCATGCACTGCGGCAGGTCTGGGTTTGGAGGAGCTCAGTCTCCAGTGCTCCCGAGCCGGGAGGCAGCGCTGGGCACTGCGCGGAGCCGGCACGGAGCGTCTCACGGGGAGGGGCAAGAGCAGAGTGGCCTGCACGCTCTTCCTGCCGGCTTGCTCGCACGCGGGAATGGCTGGATATGGTGTGCTGTCCCCCTTCATTTTACATAAGTGAAGTCATATTGTCTCCTGTGTCTGTCTTGCTTTTCTGCTTTAACTCACCGCGGACACCCTTCCAGGTCAGCTGGGACGGATTGAACGCATTTGTTTTAACAATTTCATGGTCTGGACGCGGAGGGTTTTAATCAACTCTCTCCTGCCTTCAGATCGTTCTGTTTGTTTCCCCACAAGCAATGCCAGGGTAATCATGCTCTGCCACGCCACGCCCCCACACGTTAGTGCATTTGTTTCTGCTGCCTGGCGGCTACGGAAGACACTGCTGAGCCGCCGGGCCTGGGCATGACAGTGCCTTCACTATTGCTCCACAAAGGTTCATTTTGCCCGTACACACCTGGTCAGCGGTACCGGTTGTCAGAACACTTGGCCGGTAAGCAGTCTGGGCCCGCAGTCCTCCACCCAGTGCCCCTCCAATTGCCCTGGCCATGCCAGTCCTGACCCCAGGATCCTCTGACCTGCCCACTCCGAAATCCGGAACCTCAAGAGGCACACCTGGCACACAGGTGCCGGCCCAGGCCCTGACCTCGGGCTGCCCAGGCCCGCTCAGTTCTGACCCTGTGAACACTACGGGGCTGTAACAACTCCTAAGCAGGGCAGGGGGCAGCAGTTGGCTGTTACTATTATTATTTTTTGGCTAACACGATGGGTCACATATCTCATTAACTTTAATTTGCATTCCCTAACTATGGTGAAGTTGACAGTCTTTCCATACACTAATTGTCCATTCACATTTCCTAATCTGTGACTTGCCTATCATATTCTCTGCCCATTTTTCTACTGGGGTTTTTGTCTTTTCCTTATCAATCTGGAGGAACTATTTGCATATCATAGATATACATCCTATAACTGTCACCTGTGATGCAGTTATTTCCTCCAATCTATTTTTGCCTTTTGGCTTTGTTTATGGTGTATTTTACCATTCAATTTAAAAAATATTATGTGATCAAGTATGCCTATCTTTTCCCTTATAATTTCTTGGTTTCCTGTTTTTACTTTTAAAAGTCTGCATATTATCCATTGTCCTCCTAAATTCTTTTACTTTTTCCATTTTAATCTTCACTTCATCTGAAATTTATTTTTATAAACATTGTGACTGTGAGGGGTCCAATTTAATTTTTTTCTCATGTAAACACGGTGTGATAGCACCATTGATATACCAGCCCATTTTCATTAAGTTAAAAAATCCCCATTGTCGGGTGCTACCTCCTCCCCCTAGCCTGCATCTCTCATGCTGAAAGTGGTAGGTTCCACCCCAGGAGGCGGGGTGAGACAAGAAAAGCCACTCTCCCCCGATCTAGGGTGAATCCGCTGGGCCTGTGCACAGATCGATAGCTGGCAGCCAAATGACTTTGCTTTCCAGATCAGTTTAGGTCACCCGGTTGATCAAAACACTGGGGCTGGATCTCCTCCCCCATCAGTGGCCAACAGTCAGGGCCGTGATCAAGGAACAAATCCCCCCCAAGTGGCCACTATAGGCTCCACAAGTAACCCCTCCCATCAGGGGTAGCCTCCCAAGTGTGGTGGAAGAGCTCCCCCAAGTGGCAGATCAAGAAACCATAGAAGAGAGGACCCCCAGGTGGCCTCCTTCATATACCATCCACAGAAATAGTTTATACACAGAGTATGTAAAGTACCATA
>VBSM01003210.1:127374-142851 GCA_008086735.1 Cheirogaleus medius
AGAGGGGGCTGGCGTCGCTCTCCCCCGACGGGCTGGGATGGAGCGGCGGACAGCGGTGCTCTTGCCTGTGCAGGGTCCCTGTCCTCTTTCGGGCAGTGCATTCCATTCTCCCGGCCCCGGCGGGGGTTGAGGGAATTGTCTCAGGTGGTCATTATTACCTCCGAGTCAGGAGACCCTGCTGAGGAACACATCCGCCCGAGGCAGCGGAGTGGGGACGGGAGAGCGCGCCGGGGATCCTCTGGACCCAGGCCCACGAGCCGGGGCACTCTGCTGCTTCCTGTGGGCTGAGCCTATACATTTCTTGGATTAAGCCAGATTGAATTGATTTTTGTGATTTGAAGCCAAAGAATCCTAATATAAAGTCTAAGAACAAAAACAACGTTGAGCGGAAACAATGACTCAAAACTAACAACAGGGATAGAATTTTTCTATTCATATTCCAAAAAATGATTGCACAGGTAAAGATTAAAAACAATTTAGGAGTTTTAGTAAACCACAAATTTACCACAGATTGCTAAAGTGCTGAGCGTGAATGACTGTGGCAATAGGAATTACTGTGCGGGTGTGTGTAAGAGTGTGGGCAGTGAGGGGTGGGCCAGCTCATGGGAAATGAACCCTAACTCACCTGGCCTGGAGGTGGCAGGGACTGCCCAGCAGGAGGCCATTGCCCTGTCCCAGTGCTGAGAAGGGTCCCCTCCCTGGGCAGCTGGGTGCACTGATGACTGCTCAGTCCCTTCCAATTCTAGGATTTTATGGCTTTTAAGGTTCTGTGATTCTCTGATTTGAGTTTGAAATCTACAGCCACCAAATCAATGTCACTACACCTAGCAATGAAGTCTACAGAAGAGCACTGCTCTGTGTGTGTGCTGCTGTTTTTAGTGTCAGTTGTCCACACGACCAGGTACTGTTCTGGGGCTGGTCAGATCCCTGAGGAGGGAGACAGGACTGCCCGCACTGGGGCAGGGGACCTGCCTGGGGAACTCAGCTGGGTGGTGGCCTCCAGAGTCAGGTGGGCAGCATACTGGGGCTGGGAGGTTTATCCCCAGATGGCACCAACCACCCCTGTCTGGCTGGGGCCTCTAGGCAAGCTGGCCATGCAAGACAGGGTGACCAGAAGCAACAGAGGCCACCTGGACACCTGGGAGCAGGTGGCAGGGGGCAGGTGGCCGTGCTGGCTCCAGTGGGAAGAGGCAGACTGATGGGAAACTGAGGCCAGTGCCTGTTGCTGAGTCCCACCAGATCCAGGTAGAGTTGGTTTGAACTCCTGTCTCAACACTAGGTCACCCTTGCAACTGGGGGTGGGGGTGCTGAGCCTATAGGTGAGGGTGGAGAGAAGGGGTGGGGAAAAGGGGTGGGGAGAGAGAGAGACAGGAGCAGTGCCACCCACATTTCTAATTAGCCAAATTTCTGTGAGGTTTCTCCCCACTCCTCCCTTGTCTGTTCTTACCTAAGGCCTGCTTCTTTCTCTAGTGTTCTCACCTTTGCAAGGTGGGTGGCAGTTTGAAGACTGTGTGAAGCACCTGTCACAATGCCTTGGCCTATCACAGACCCCTAGTCAGGGGTAGCTCTATGTAAGTATTGACATTGAAAATATTATGTTCCCAGACACAAGCATCGTGGAGAAACATCCCCCTCATTTCCTCCTCTGACGTTGCACAAGACAGTTTGCATAATGCCCAGGACGCTGCCAGGAAAAGGAAGAGGCCACTTCAGTGAGGGCAGCCAATCTCGTGCTGTCAGCTGGCCAGATGGGCCTGGAGTTGGGGTCCTGGGGTCCTGTGAGCACTGGCCAGCAGGAAGTGGCCTCCACCTGACAGAGTGTGGCCTTGGCCACTTCCCCAGCCAGCCAGTCCCTACCTGCACCTCCTGCTCCAAGCTGAGCTCCCGCTCCAGGCTGCATTCCACCATCTCTGTGGTCACCGGGAGCTTCTCAGGCAGCTGCGTGCAGCGCTGGATCAGCACAGGGTTGCAGCCGTTCAGGAACTGGTAGCCGAACATGTCGTCTTGCTGCCAGCGCTGCATGACCCGCTCTGTGGGCAGAGGAGCAGGGCCCAGATTGAGTGCTGAGCAGAGGGCAGCCAGGGCCATGGTCCCCCTGACCCTGCCTTAGAGCAGAGTCCCTGCCTGGTCTCCTCTCCTGGGTGCTCACTGGCCGGCTGGCCAGCCACAGGCGCCACTTGCTGTGACCAACTGCTACTCCCCTGCCTGTCACTGTGTCAGACTGTGGCTCCAACTTGTCTTCTTGGAGCTGGCCCTTAGTGGCTCAGGAAGCTGCCAGGCCACCCCTCTCTCAAGAACGTGGGTCCTTCAGCCCAGCATGGAGGGGGCCAGGGTAGAGGGAGGAGAGCGGAGGGAAGTCCTGGGGGGAGTTTGCCAAGGCCGGGGCCCCCATTCCTGCCTCCTTAACTTCCTTCCCTTGCCACGACTGGCCACTGTGATGCCAGTGCTCTAACCAAGCACGTCCTAGTCCAAAGAGACCTAAGGCAGCTTTTATGTAAATGCTTACAAAACAAGCTAAGTTTTGCCTTTACTCTGTTCAGAAGCTCTGCAAATGATTAATTTATGTCGAGAAAAAGTTCTGATATTTTTAAGACCTCCGATGAGAAATGAGGTCGAGGGTGCTCGAGCTTGAATGTCCAAGGAGGGGAAACCTCTGGGCATGAGAGTGGGCACGAGGGTGACCACAGTGAGGCAAATGTGGGTGCAGGGGTGCCAGACAGGGTGACATGGTGGTGAGGCCTGGGCATCGTGGTCCCGTGCTGCAGTGGGGTAGGTCAGCCCTTGCCAGTTTTCCGGCAAGTCTCAGACAGGAAAGTCTGAGTATCCTCTCTCCCCAGTACCTCGAGAGCCCCCAAAAGGACACTCACCGGAAATAGTGTTGCTGATCTTGACGAAGATTTTCTCAAAGTCAGCAAAGTCACTCCAGGAAGACTGGAACATGTGCATGAAACGGTTGATGAACAGGTTCTCCATCCTGCAGGCCAGAATGCAGGTCACCTCCAGGCATGCTGCCCGCCTCCCTCTGCACGGCCCTCACACCCAGGTCTCGGGGGCCTTGCCACACCGCCAGGCAGCTCTGAGGGGGCAGGCGATTGGCCTTGTGTGTGCCATTTCCCAATGCCCCTCCTACCGCACCCCACCTATGGAAGAGATCAGGTCATTGCCTTCCAGAACAGGAGACAGGGCCTTGAATTCCATCCAGGCCTGTGTTCATTCATTCACTCATTTATTCATCAGGCACCTGCTGCCTCACTCAGTGGGCCAGTTCCTGAGCACACTTCCAGGGACAGCACCGCACCTCCATGCAGCTGCTCTGCCGCTGCCTGGATTTTGGGGGGGATGAATAGTTCATTTGAGATAAACACTATTTACTTTCTGCTAACCCTGGCTCTGTGTCTGGTGCTGAGGACACAAGCTTCCAAATGCCCATTACACGGGACGGCAAGATGGAAACCCAAGGGAGGGGCTTGCTAGATTCAAAATGTGGGCTGCAGGGACCAAGGGAGTGGATGTTAGTAGCCTGAGCAATAATCCCAGAGGCTTCTTGGAGGAGGTGTCCAGGAAAGGAGAAGAGGGGAGAGGCTTCCCAGGCTTCCTGCATGGCCAAGCAGACTGCAGGACAGAGGCTTAAGAATTCTGTTTGGTGCTCACCAGACACACTCTGCCTCAGTTTCTCCCTCTGGCACACACAGCTGAGAAAAATGAAAGTGACAGGCTATCCTGTCCCTCCCCATGGCCAGTGCTCGCTGCCCACTCCTCTAGCCCTGACTGCGGCTGCCCCAGCCTGTGCTCTGTGCCTCTTCTTGGCTGTGGGCTGAATTGTGCCCCCACCCCGATTCATGTGCTGACACGCTAACCCCCAGTGTGATGGCAGTAGGAGGCTATACGAGGTCCTGGGAGTGGGGTCCTCATGATGGCATTAGTGTCCTTATAAGAAGAGACCAGAGAGACCTTGTTCATTCTCATTCTCTCTCTCTGTCTATGCCCCGCGAAGATGCAGCAAGAGCACAGTGGGACGTGTGCCAGCCGGGACGGGCCTCGCCAGGAGTGCACTGGCCGGCGCCCAGGTCCTGGACTGCGAGCCTTCAGAACTGAGAGAGAACGTCTGCTGTTTGAGCGTCCCCGCCTGTGGTGTTTGGACTTGGCAGCCCCAGCAGACTGAGACGTTCTCCTGCCAGGTCCAGGGGCCTCCGCGCACCCTCCCGACCCAGTGGAGTCAGAAGACTGAGGGTGGGGGCTTCTGTCCAGAGTGAACCTGGCTGACAAGACAGAGGGCTCAGCCATATCCCAGCTCTGTTGTCCCGGGGAAGCCAGCCACGGGTGTGAATGAAGGCAGCAAGGTGGAGGACTGAAGGCAAGGAACCCCTCGGACAAGCAGGAGACAAGGTCTCCCACGGCCCTGCCAGGCCCGCAGGACATCGACGCCTGCTCACACAGGGCCACTCGGATCCCTCCTCAGGGCAGCAAAGGCTCCTCTCCTTGGTACTGGCCACCCCTGGTCCCCTAGGAGGCCATGATGGATGCTCAGGGCAGGGTCCTGGGGCCCAGGATCCGGTGAGACAGGACGAACCAGCCCCTGCAGATGGCCCACAGGACGTGTTGCCAGCAGTTGCCGGGGCACAGCCTGGGCAGTGTGGCCCCTGACAGCTGCACACAGCAGGCGCTCGGCACCGCTGCTACAGCGGGCGGGCGGCCGGGCCCTGGAATGGCCCCAGCGAAGTTTTTCTCAGCCTTGCTGCCTCCTTCTCCCCCTGCACCCCTCCTTAGTGGATACCCTGGGACAGAAACCCTTGCCAAGCTAGAGGGGTAAACCTGTGGCATCGGTGTCAGTCTGGGTGTGCAAAAGAACTTATTTCTGGGAGATGAGAGGCCTTCCCAAGCTCTGATCCTCGCAGGGCCCAAGGACGGTCCGGGCCCAGGTGGAGCCCAGGGAAGAGGTCCCATCCTGGCTGCCGGAGGTCCCAGCTGGCTGCTCACCTGGTTCTTGAGGGGACCTGGGAGTGAGTAACCATCCACCCAGCTGGGTCTCTTTGACTTCAAAACAGAAGGCTGGCACTGAAAACAGGCTGGGTGTGGCAGTTCTGAGGAAGCCACAGATCCAGGAAGAAGTGAGTTAGGAGGAACATATTTGCATGTCATCTAGAGGCAAAATATTCCTGCATGCTTATAGACAATTGGAATATTCAGGGCTTCAGAGGTCTGTTCTTACACAAAGGAGGAACCTGCAGCCCAGGGAGGGCACCTGGCTTGTCCAAGGCCACATAGGCTGATAATGACATGGCCAGGCAGGAGCCCTGATGGCCTAACTCTGCGACTTCCTCCCGAGCCAAGCTGTGGCCCAGGCTGGGCACAGCTGTTGGTTGCGGGGCGGGAGTGCTGCTTCCTCTGCCCCTTGCCCTCTCCTCCTCTGACAGCTTCTCCACGATCCATTTCACAGATCAGCTGTGCAGGGTGCGGGGCAAAGCCTACTTGCGGGCTGGCCTCCCTCCAGGCAGAGCAGGTGGCTCAGAAAAAACAAGTGGCCAGTTACCCAGAAATGGCATGGAAACAAAGCGTCCAGAGCTGGAGGTTCAGTGCAGAAGTCCTGTTTGGTGACCTCAGCCATGAGTTTCAGTTTTCTGCCAGTGGTGCTGAGTTTAGCCTGGGGCAAAGTAGCACTGCCACAGCGTGAGCCATGGGTCTGCCGGTCCTCCTTCTCCTGGGCCCGTCAGCGCAGAGTGGGCTGACAGGCACGGGTGGGCAGTGCTTCCCCATCGGTCCACGAGAGGGCTGCACCAGAGGCTCTCAGGGCCCCCCACCCCCTCTGCCACATGCCGGGGTCTGGACACAAGAATCCTGGATGGGGTTGGGAGTCCACCCCAGCCATGGGCGGGCAGCGATGGGTGCCTGGCAGGTGCAGGTCAGTGTGGAGCATTGAGGGCCTGGCCTAAAATCTTGGCCCCTCCCAGCCATGTAGCGCTGGGCAAGTCCCTTAACCTTACTGTTTCTCAGTGACCTCATCTGTGAAATGGGCATAATGAAGGTCCCTGCCTCATAGGGCTGACATAGTGTACGAGTATACAAAGCAATGGTAGGTAAAAATAGTAAAACGTATTAGCAACTACTACCGTGATTATCACTCTCTGTTAATATCAAAGTGTGTAGCCTGGGCCACGGTGTTCTGTGGGGCCAGAGGCCAGTTCACATCCAGTCTGCAGCACAGCACTTTGCTCTCTCAATGTAGTTCACTCAGCCCCTTTCTTTGCTTCACACCCCATTCATGAAAGCGCCTCTGCCTACTGACTTCTTTTCTCTTCCTCTAACGTCTGCCCCCCGGAAAGTGCTCTCACCCTGGGCTCCAGTGACTTCTGAGTGGCTGCCTCTGATAGGCCCTGGTCAGCCCTGACCACCCCCACCCCGGTCTCTCTGAAACATCTGAGAGTTGACCTGTCCTTTCTGGACATTCTCTCAATGCAGAGCCCCCCAGGCCTTGCCCCTGCTTCAAGCCCCCATGGCCCTGGCCGCCTAGGTACAGGCCAGGCTCCTTGCCCACCTCCCTACCTCGGCAGCTGCAGCCCCGCTTCCCTACACAGGTGCCCAAACGGGTCCTCCTGGATCGCTGGAGTTCTCACTGCCACACTGCCCAGAATGCCATCCTCTCCACTCCTCCATTCTCCATATGCATCCTTCAAGACCCAGCTTGGTCATCTTCTCTCCTAGAAGGCTTTTTCCTGATGCCCTTCCCCTAGAGTTACTCCTTTCCTGCCTGAGGTTTCCCCAGGACTCCTTTCCTAAGGAGTATCTTCCAGGTACTATCATGATGAGCTGTCCTTGGCTCTGTCCCCATGAGATTGTGAGCTTCTTGGAGGTGGGACCAAGGAGCCACTTTTGATTCATCTCTGTCCCTTATACCTCAAGAACTCAATAAGCATTTGTCAAAGGAAGGGCAGCCTCATCCCATGGGTGTGCGGGAAGCCCAGAGTAGACAGTAAACAGGCGTTGGTTGTGCCTGAGAGGGCAGTCCCTCCGCCACAGGGCTTCACTATGTGAGTCAGGAATGAAGGTTCTACCAGGCACCCAGAATCGAGACACTAGTGGGAACTCACCCGCGTGTGCCAGGCATCACCACAGGGCATTGCCTGCCTGCATGCCTTTAAACTCACAACAATTCCACAAGGTAGGCATCATCATCTTCATTTTATAGGAAGAAAACTGGAAGTTGGAAAAGTTAAATAACTCTCCCAAGATGGCACACCTTGAGTGTTAATTCAAACCCAGCTGGCCAGGCTCTAAAGAAGGCAACCTTTTGTTTTTAAAGAGTAATTAGAGGTGAGGTCGTGTGATGAGGGATAAGTGGGGCTGACCCCGTTACCAGTGGGAGAAGACCAACACTGTCTTTAGGGAGAACTTCCTCTGTGTCACCGGGGCTGACAGATACGGTCCGATTTTAATCTCACAACATCCTGAGTAGGAGCTGTGGTCTCACAGCTTCAGATAATGACAGCGAGGCTCAGGGAAGTTAGACAACTTGCCTAGGGTCACCCCCACCAGCCCAGGGCCTGCTCCCATGTGCCTCTCATCCCCGGGCAGGTCCGTGTGAGCTGCTTCCCTGCTTTCAGTCCTCCCTCCATCCACCATCCATCATCCACCCATCCACCTATCCCTATATCCCTCAACCATTCATCTCTCCCTCCTCCCTCCCTTTATTCCTCCCCCTTCATCCATCCATTCTATCCATTCATCCCTCAACCCACTCATCCCTCCCTCACTCCCTCCACCATTACTGAGCCCAAGGAGCACTTTTCCCTGGAGCAGTGATGTCACTGCCTCTGCATCCTTATTATTCTCTCTCCGAACTGCTCCTTTTACAAGGGCTGGTGTCCTGCTTGTCCCATCCTAGTCTGGGGCCCGCCCTACAAAAGCCACATGGCTTTGCTCAGCATCGCCAATCCCAGAGTGGGGGTTGGGGAAATGCAAAGTGAGACATTAGTTGCTGTGATTAATTGTGTCCAGAGAGCAAGATGTTACGTGCAGCTGTGTTACTAATCCAGATGTTTGATTTTAACTTTTTTCCTAGTTGATCCAAATCATAGCAGGGAAAAAATGCCCCAGCTTTGGACCCAAACAGACCAGGAGTCATATCCTGGTTTTGCCAATTTCTGCCTAAATGACTTTAGGCAGATTCCTTGACTTTGACCCACTAGAGCCTCAGTTTCCTCACCTAGAAGTGGTCAATAATAGTATTCACCTCCCCGGACTGTTGTGAAGCTTAACATAGATGATTGTACCTGGAAAGCAGCCAAGCCAAATAGACCGCCTGTGTTAGTGGCTCTCAGCCCCATCCGCCTGCAGGATTGCAGACCCTGGGCCTGGGTCCCACCCTCGGGGACGCTCACGTGGCATGGCATTGACGGGCACAGGGAGGTGCTGATGCTGCTCAGGGCATTCTGAGGTTCAGGCAGGTCTCAGAACCATGGATTCAGGGTTTTCCAGACTTGCATGATTAAAAGAATTCCCTAAAGTGTCAATGTGCAGATCCGAAGGCCCTCTGCTAGCCCTGGGGTAGTGCTGGGGGACCCATATTTTTAACAAGCAGCCAGGGGGGTCTCCTATCAGCAAACTTTTAAAAGACTCTGTAGTAATTCCAGTGCGAAAACAGGAGCACAGTGGATATTTCTGCTATTTATTAGCAGGGGCCCTTGTGCGAGGTCTTTGGCCTCCTTTCCTCAGGCTCCTCAACTGCAAAGTGGGCACAGTAGCTGTGCCTGCCCCTGGGTTGCTGTGACGGAGGAACAGGGGACGCATGTCCTGGGATCATTGCCGGCATCTGGCCATCATTACCGCGGAGCCTGCCCTAGAGGTGGTGGCCTGGACACTGTCTGTCTGCCCTCGAGGAGGCGGCCTGGACACTGTCTGCCCTAGAGGTGGTGGCCTGGACACTGTCTGTCTGCCCTCGAGGTGGCGGCCTGCACACTGTCTGCCCTCGAGGTGGCGGCCTGGACACTGTCTGCCCTCGAGGTGCCCACAGAGGGGATGAGACGTGGTGGCAACAGGGCCTTCCAACCAAAGGCCCCTGCTTTGGACTGAGAACACAGCCACATCTGGCATCTGGAGTCCTCCGTGTTGTGACCTTGTTCTGACACAGGCTGCCCTGTGGTCATGCACCGAGGATCCACTCTACAGCCAAGACACACTCAAGAGAGTCTGGGAAACACTGCTCGGCTGGGCTGCTGCCCTGCTCAAGGTCCCGCTAGGAAAGGAGGGAGGGTCCCATCCCAGCCCGGCACTGGGGGTGCCCAGTGTCCTTAAGCTCTTGTAAACTTACGCTTTGGAGTAGTTCAGGACAAAGTCCACTCCTTTCTCACTGTCAAACTGGATATCACGGGGTAGATCCTTGTGGCATTTGGCGTCAATACTCAGTGGGAAGCCAGGGTTCCACTCCATCCACCTGAGTGTGAGGAAGGAGAAGAAACTGCATTCAATGCACAGGTTGGCCCCTCAGGTGAAGGTTGTCCACACTGTCTGATGACGGTACATGGCAAGGACCCCTGGGCTGATGAGTAGAGGTCAACACATCACAGACTGACCCTGTGTCCAGTGAGGTACTGGGACCCCTTCCCAGGTCCAATGGCAGCCAACTTTGCTGTGCCCAGAGCATCTCGGTGGGAGAGACTGGGTTTGCTGCCAAGGGTTAGTGGATGGTAGAGGTGTCCACCAGTGCATACAGAGTTCAGAGGGAAGCCTCAGGAGACCGCACTCACTAGAGCAGACATGCAACAGCAATGCAGGCCTTGCTGGTCACCAAAGGCAGAAATAGTTAAGGCTGCCCAGCCACGCCCAACCTGGATGCCCAGTATCCTGCTGGCTTAGTCAGTGAGCATCCCTGGGCTGCATGCATGTTCGCAGGTGGTGCTCAGGGAAAGGGAACAGTTCTCATGCCTTCACAATAGGGCTTCAAGGCAGCAGAGGGCCTGGGCAAGGACCCCTGGGTGCTGGCCGCTGAAGAGCTGCCCTCTCTGACCTGCTGGCCGATAGCAGGTGTAGAGATTGTTACAATCAGAGTGGCTCCCTCTAAAGAGAAGCGGAGCACTGCATCCAATGCAAAGTTTTAGATTCTGGTGTCCTTCAAACTTCATCCTGCAGCACTGGATGTTTACTTTTAAAAATTTTTTCTTTTACTTTTCTTTTTTATTTTGCTTATTCATCAAACTTAAACAGTGAAAACAAAACCTTGTTAGTTTCCTTGGGGCAAGGGGAATGTTTTGTTTGTTTAAATCTAAAATTTACATTCTGGGATTTTAGCTTTTTCGTTTATATTTCTCATTCTCCTTCCATTTTTATCCGTCTTTTGTGAGGTTAGTACAATATTGAGATTTTAGATCATTGAAAACTCTTGAGCCTTTTTAATAGTACCTTGTACTTCTATTGGCTCAAAAATCCCCACTGCTTCCCTGGTGTCCCGTTGGCCCTGGTGGTCTCTCAGTGGAATCGTAAGAAGTGAGCAGGAACCAGGTCTGATCGCTGCGTGAGCAAACACACTCTGCAAAGTGCTTGCTGTCATGTGGCCGCTTACATGCCTCACTGCTGTTTACTTATAATATTCTACTTCCCCAGACTTTAAGAAAACTTTCTATTTTGGTTGCTTGTATTAACACAAATGCTACTACATTAACAAGGATAAAAATGTGAAGAAGTGTACAAGTGATTTTTCTTTGTTTTAGAAATGACTCAAGGCATCTCCAATACATGTGTAAAATTGAGCCAGTCATTTGGTAGCCCCACTGGTAGTAATTACCAATTAGTTAACTATCATTAGTCATATCAGTGTAAATATTATTAATGATTTTCTCCTTGCTGCTAGGCAGTTCAAAGGCTCTAATTTATGAGCTCAGTGAAGCTGGATTTTTTCAGTATGTGAACAATGAGCCCAAGGAGGACATCTATGCCAGCAAATGGCACTAGTGTTTTCTTGAGTGAAGAGTTTACCTGGAGAGACATGGGACACTTTTCCTCCTCACAGAAAAGACTCCCCCTCCAGCCCTGCCCCAGCCCCTGGAGGACAGGCAGAAATGCCCCATGTGGGTGGGTTAGGGGGTGATGGCCTCCCCGCACACAGAGATGGGGCAGTTGCCTCCTGAAACCAAACACCTGTGTCCCTTCCCCTGCAGGTCACCACTGCCCGAGCGCCCGCGCAGGCCGGCCTGCACAGCAGCCAGAGGCCTCGCGCCCACAGGCAGAGACAGGTAAGGGAGAACATCACACTCCACTGAGGAAGACCAACTGGAACCACCAGGTGGAAGTGAGGAAGAAGCAGAAAAGACATTTAATTTCTTTTCTAAAAAGAACTGAAGTCGCGGAGCTGGACAAAAGGGGTCAAAGGAAGCACTGCAGCCGCGGAAGTCCTCGAGGCAGCCTCGGTGGAGTAGCAGAAGGAAACGCAAGATAAAGGGACCAGTTGGGAGAAGGCTGAAGGAGTGACATTTAAAACAAGATATCCGAATCTGGGACAAGAGCCTAGAGATTCAGATTTCTTAAGGAAACAACTGCAGAAGGGGCAACAGTATGTGGATTCTGGGAATTACGACGTGGCAAAAGCAAAAATGAAGAACAAGCAACTTCCCGCTGCAGCCCCAGATAAGACGGAGGTCACTGGTGACCACTGCGCAGGACCTCCCTCCACAGGACCACCCCTCGTTGCCAGCAAGCTGGCTGGTTGATTAAAAGAGCTAAACCACATGAATCTTCTAATTCCCATTATTTCTCCTTAATATGGTACTTATCCTCTTTTTATTTCCTTTCATTCACTGAGTCATTTGAGACTGACGGTGTTGTAGGTAGCTGTAGTGTGTGCTGCTGCTGTAAGGCAATTCGCATGTGTAGAGTTTTTGATTAGTTTAACAGTGCACTGATGAAAAGGACATGCTGGAAAACAAGTAATCTACTTGAAAATAATTGTGTATGTTACCTGAGTGTAGGGCTGGTTCCAACAAGTAACAAGCAACTTTTACAATTATAATGTCTTAGCTTTCATTACTTCATCTTAATTATAGCTTTGTATGTTACTCATATTTAATATAATTTCTATTTTATTAATCTCTTCTGTACTTTTCTTTTGGGTTTTATAAAACAGAAGTTTAAGACCACAAGTTGGAAGAAGGTCACATATTTCAAACACAAATAGATGGGGCTCTAAAAGATTTGTAGCTCTGTGCTTGAGCCTTGAATGGCCTTAAACCTGTTTCTGCTATAACAGCAGAATTTTGCGTGGGCAGTATTTGCCTGTTCTGTTGTAGCTTATGTGGCTCTAGCACTGAGCAGCTCCAGGAGAAGCTGGTACCCTTGTTCAGTCCCATAGTTTTAGAACACCTTTTGTTCCTGAAGATGTGAATGAAGTGTGTATGTGCATTGACTGTTGAATTCATTTTTGTGCCATTTTTGTAAATACAATAGTTTTGTACAAACTCTCATTAAAAAAAGAGAGAAAAGTCTTAAGAAGATGCAATTAGTGCAATTAGAATGTAAGAAGACTTCCTGCAACCACAGAACATGATTTCTGATTTAGGAATTCAATAGAGAAATGGAGAAAGAGAATAGTTGCTGTTAGATCTGATTGGTCTCCTTAGTTAAAAGAAAAACTTTAGACAAATTAAATTTAACAGAGCTTGATTGAGCAAAGAACAATTCAAGAATCGGGCAGCCCCTCAACCAGAATAGGTTCAGAGCGACCCAGGCGCTGCCACGTGGCCGGAAAGCGTTTCTGGGCAGACAAGGAGAGCGAAGTACAGAAGTGAAGGCGAGGTACAGGCACGGCCAGCGGGGCCACGTGGCTTGGGCAGCTGGCCGCCCGTGCTTGGCTGAAAGTCTGTGAGTGGTGTTGGCATGAGAGTAGGCACAGCCTGTTCACACAGTCTCTTAGGTTACAGTCACTGCGTGTGGAGAGACCTTTAGGCCAAACTTAAAAGCTGTAAGGAGGCAGCTGTAGGCTAAACCTGATTTAACACCTGCGAGACAAAATTTGATTGTTCAATAACTAATGTTGGAGCGCCTGCTGTGTGCCAGGAAGTGCTCTCCGAGAAATAGAAGAAGACGTAACACAAACACAGGCAAAAGCACAGAGAAATTGAAGCCATGAATGAAACTGTGAGAGACATGAAAGCCAGAGATGGAAGATCTGATTTGAAAGAGTCAGAGTTCTAAAGGGAGAGAGAGGAATATATGGAGAAGTGAAAAAAATCAACAAAATAAAAGGAAAACGTCCTTAAGCTAAAAAAGATTTCAGTTTCCTGAGTAAGTCTTAGGTAGGAAAGAAATGGGAAAAAAGACACACTTAGATATGTATTAATTAAATAAAATGTTCAAGAGAGAGGAGAGTAACAGAGAAGAAAGAAAAAGGAAGAAAGAGAGAGGGACTGAGGGAGGGAAGGAGAGAGAGACTCGGAAAAAAAAATTGATCAAACTGTCATTAGATTTTTCATTTGTCCTACGAATGACAAAATGACAAAAATATAGGGGAAGTATTTGTGTAACATTGGGGTGGGGAGGACTTTCTTAAACAAAGCAGGAAACGCAAAGGTTACAAAGGAAAAACAATACCTACAGTTAAGAAACCAAAGAACTAGAATCTCTGGTGGTAAAAGCAACAGAAGACAAATGATAAATGCTGCACATGTAACAAAAGGGCACTGTCCTGATGTAGAAAGTGCTCCTGTAGACTGATAATTAGAAGAGCCTGCAGAAAAATAAAGCATATAAATAGGCGATTCACAAAGAGGCAACGCAGTGCTGCTTAACTAACTCACCAGCGGCCAGGGCAATACAGATTAACACCACCATGGGGTCTTAGGGACTTTAGATTGCCAAACATTTATAAGAAAGATCAAGCTTATCAGATATTGGCAAAGGTATGGGTAAAAGTATCTTTTCGTATACAATTGGTGGGCCTGAAAATTATTGTACAATTTTGTAAAAGGATTTTCGTCAGTATTTCTTAAAATGAAAAATGCTGATTTGGTCCTGGGAATGGATCTGCCAGCAGTTAAAGCACCGCCGTGTCAGGATGTTTGTGCGAGGTTGCTTCGGGCAGCATTGTTGGCAGCAATGCCCTGGACAGACAAGACACACACACGGCGACCAGGGCAGTGGCTGAGTAAGCGACGGTATGTCCACAGAAAGCAAGACGTGTCGCAATTTAGGAAGAGGAAAACATGAGATACTATTTTATACGCGTGAGAGCAACAGGAATGAAAATGCCTCAAGATGTGAAGTGTGTTGATGATGAGGGAAACAGCAACTCTCAGAAACAGCTTCTGGGGTGTAAATTGGCAGAACCCCTTTGGAAAACAATTAGCAATGTATAGAAAACTTACAAATGCACGTGGTCTGCAACCCCTGCAAGTCTACTTCTAGGAATATTCCCTAGAAAAACTCTTCCATGAGAGCACGGAGGGACGTGTGAGGAAGCTCACTGCGGCTTAGTTTGTAGCAGCTAGAAATTCAAACCAGCCTGCACACCTGCCGCAGGAGAATGCACGAGCATGGCGGGTTATTCAGACACAGTGAGCTATACAGAACTTAAACGCATAAGTCATAGCTATCTGTGTCAACCAGATGCTCTTTAAGGCACGAGTGAAAAATGCAAGTCACAGAAGGATTCTATTAAATGATATCTATTAAAAAACACAAACTCTACCACATATTGCTCTGTGTGTGTGTGTGTGTGTGTGCTTGCAACACCCTGACAGATGCCATCACAGTAAGAGAGCTGGGGGAGGGGGTTATGACCTGGGTCGGCTTCTCCATCTACCTGCATGGATGGATGTACTGGTTTTCTGACATGGGACTATTCTTAGCTGTTGCTTTACTTCCAACCTCTGATCTGGAAGCCTGAGAATTCATGTGAAAGAGGAACTCTAAGATTATGCAGACAGTGCAAAGTTTAGTGCGTTCTAAACGGAAGTAGAAGAGCAGGTCTGAAAAAGACAGAGGAGCAGAAAGAGGAAGAAAAAATGATGATTAGATCTAAGAAAGAAAGGGACAAAATATCTCACCAGGAAGCCCTCTGCTCCTCTCCACAAGTCCTAGATTGTGATGGCATTAAACAGCTCCCACAGAATTGGGCTAGTTTGTGTCCTGTTAGGTGAATGGACAGCAAGTCTAATCATGTCCCTACTAATTCATACTAAGGTGTTAATGGATGATAACAAATTAAGTTAATTTTACAGGCACTTTACCCTAACCTAGTTCCACAGGCCAGAAGTACTAAGAGAACTGGCTGTAGGAGCTTTGCCACATGTAGCTGAAGTGGGGAGAAAAGCTGAGAAAGAAGCATAAACACAACAGTCCTTTGGGATGAGAGGCAGAATGCACAGTACCAAGCATGAAGTTTCACAATACCTCATTTGGTGCCTGAGCTGAGAGGCTTGCACACAAATACTCTAAAACAAATTGCATGGCCGGGCGCGGTGGCTCACGCCTGTAATCCTAGCACTCTGGGAGGCC
>VBSM01003210.1:145788-171509 GCA_008086735.1 Cheirogaleus medius
GGAAATTGTTTGCTCTTCTTTTTCCAATTCTTTGAGCCTATTCGTTAGGTTGTTCGTATCTAAGCTTTCTGGTTTTTGGATGTGAGCTGTAGTTCATTACTTTTTAATGAATGATACAAATAATATTCCATGGTATGGATACATCGCATTTTGTTTATCTGTTCATCAGTTAATGGGATTTAGGTTGTTTCCACTTTTATGCTATGATGGATAATGTTGCTGTAAATATTTGTGTACAAGCTTTTTGTGTGGACATATGGTATTACTGTTCTTGGGTAGATATCTGTCAGTAGAACTGCTGGGTTATATGGTAATTCTGTTTAAGATTTTGAGGAATTGCTGAATTGTTTTCCAAAGTGGCTGCTTCATTTTACATTCCACTAGCAATGTATGAGGATGCCAATTTGTCCACATCCCTGGCAGCGCTTGTTATTATCTGTCTTTTTGGTTTTAGCCATCCTAGTGAGTGCAAAGTGGTTATTTTGTGGTTTTGATTTACATTTTCCTGATGACTGATAAGGTTGAACATCTTTTCCTATGCTTATTGGCCATTCATAAATTTTCTCTGGAGAACTATCCTTTGCTAATTTTTAAATTGAGATATTTGTACAGTATTTTTAATTAAGTTGTCAGAGTTCTTTATATATTCTGGATACAAGTCCCTTATCAGATATATGAGGTCTGTCTGGAAAGTATCCAGCCAGGTAATAGGAAGAATAGAGACACTACTGAAGATGTTACAAGATACAAGAAACATTGTACATAGGACAATGACGCCTCAGTCCACTTCAAAGTAGGCACCTTGGGACCTCACACAGTCCTCCCAGCGTCTCTTAACCTAACCTGTCCACGATCAACATTCTCAGGTGCTCTGCTTGTTGCAGGCCTTCCAGAATGTGAGTCACTTTCAACAGATTCTCCACCATCTTTGAAGCATTTGTGCCACACTATTATTCACACTGCACTCATGACATTGTCCCCAAAAGTCTCCTGAATCATCCAAATAGTTTTCCCTATGGAATGTTCAAGCTTAACACAAAATTTGATGCAGACTCGTTGCTCTACTTGCTCAGTCATTTTTTTTCTTTTTTCTTTATTTCAGCATATTATGGGGGTACAAATATTACGGTTACATATATTGCCCATGCCTCCCCTCCCCCCTCGAGGCAGAGCCTCAAGCATGACCATCCCCCAAACGTTGCACATCTATCTCAGTCATTTTGAGTGCGACATCCACACAGTACACATGCTCACTCAACGGCGTCTATGCCCCACTGACTAGTATCATTGTTCAGGCATGCACATCCCAGTCCACTCTCCTTGGCTGCCAGGTTGCATTGATGTTGCACAAACCATTCTCATTGTAATAACAATGGCTGGATACTTTCCAGACAGACTTCGTATGATTTACAGATATTTTCTCCATTCTGTAGGTTGCCTTTTCACTTGCTGTGCCTTTGAAGCACAGAAGTTTTTAACTTTTATGAAGTCCAATTTTGCTACTTTTCTTTTGCGGCTTGTACTCTTGGTGTCATAGCTAAGAGGCTTTGCCGAGCTCAAGATTATGAAGACCTACTCATATGTTTTCTTCTAAGAGTTTTAGAGTGTTAGCTCTTATATTTAGGTTGGTGATCCATTTCTAATTTTTAAATTTCTATAATAGCTTTATTGAAATATAATTCACATACAATAAAACTCACCCATTTAAAGTGTGCAATTCAAAGCTTTTTAGTATTTTCACGGATACGTGCAACCATCACCACAACTTTAGAACATTTTCATTATCCTAAAAAGGAACCCCATGTCTTGTAGCTATCACTCCAATTACTGCTTCCCTCTGCTCCTAGGCAACTAATAATCTACTTTCTGTTTTTACATATTTCCCTGTTCTGTAAATTTTATATAAAAGGAATCGTACAATATTTGACCTTTTGTGACTGGTTTCTTTCACTTAGTATGTTTTCAAGCTTCATCCATGTTGTAGCATGTGTCAACAGTTCATTTCTTTTTTATGGCCAAATTACATAGATATACATTTTATCCATTCATTCATTAATGGATATTTGGGTATACACCTTTGGATAATTATGGATAATGCTGCTATAATCATGCATATACAAATTTTTGCGTGGATGTATGTTTTCATTTCTCTTGGGTATATGCCTAGGAGAGGGATTGCTGGCTCATATGGTAACTCTCTGTTTAATAGTTAGGAACTATCAGGCTGTTTTACGAAGCAGCTGCACCATTTTTACATTTCCACCAGTAGCATATGAGGGTTTTGGTTTTTTCACATCCTTGTCAACACTTGTTATCATCTGACTTTTTGATTCTAGCCATCCTAGTGTGTATGCAGTGGTATCTTAATGTGTTGATTTGCATTTCCCAAATGACTAATGTATCAAGCATCTTTTCATGTGCTTTTTGGCCATTTGTATATCGTACTTGGAGAAAGATCTATTCAGATCCTTGCCTATTTTTTAATTGGGCAGTTTGCCTCTTATTATTGAGTTGTAAGAGTTCTTTATAAATTCTGGATGGAAGTCCCTTATCAGATATATGACTTGCAAGTATTTTCTCTCATTCTGTGGGCTGTCTTTTCACTTTCTTGATGGCATCCTTTGAAACATAAAAGTTTGAAAATTTGATAACATCAATTTATCTATTTTTCTTTGTTGTTTATGCTTTTGGTATCATATTTAAGAATCCTTTGCCCAATCTAAAGTCACGAAGGTTTACTCCGATGTTTTCTTCAAAGAGTCTTACAATTTAGCT
This sequence comes from Cheirogaleus medius, assembly GCA_008086735.1. Taxonomy (NCBI): domain Eukaryota; kingdom Metazoa; phylum Chordata; class Mammalia; order Primates; family Cheirogaleidae; genus Cheirogaleus; species Cheirogaleus medius. The sequence continues at coordinate 148,564 of VBSM01003210.1, forward strand.
CTTACATTTAGGTACTTGATCCATTTTGAGTTAATTTATGTGTATGGTGTGAGGTAAAGGTCCAACTTAATTGTTTTTCATGTGGCTATCCAGTTTTCCCAGCACCATTTATTGAAAAGACTATTTTTTCTTCTTTGAATTGTCTTGCTGCTTCTGTCAAAAATTAAATGACTATAAATCAAAGAGCTTATTTCTGAACTCTCAATTCTGTTTCATTGATCTACATATCTGTCCTTGTGCCAATATCACATTGTCTTGAATATCACAGCTGTGTAGTAATTTTGATATTGGGAAGTGTGAGTGTTACAACTTTGTTTTCTTTTTCTCAAGATTGTTTTTCCATAGATGCATTTCCATGTGGATTTTAGGAACATCTTATCAATGTCTGCAAAAAAGCCAGCTGAAATTTTGAGAGGGATTGTGTTGAATTCCAGATTGTGTTGAATCTGTACATTGGGGAGTATTGCCATGTTAATAAAATTAAGTTTTCTTTGTTTTGAGATGGGGTCTCAACTATGTTGCCCAGGCTAGTCTCGTACTCACAAGCTCCAGTGATCTTCACACCTTAGCCTTACAAGTAGCTGGACTACAGGTGTGCATCACTGCACCTGGCTAAAATTAAGTTTCCTGATTCATGAACATGAGATGTTTTTCAACATATTTAGATCTTCTTTAATTACTTTGAACAACGTTTTGTACTTTCATTGTACAAGCTGGACTAATTTTTTAAAATTTATTTCTAAATATTTTATTCCTTTTGATGCTGTTGTAAATGGAATTTTTTCTTATTTTTATTTTTAGATTGTTGGTTGCTAGTGTATTAAAAAAGAATTGATTTTTGTATGTTGATCTTATATTCTGCAACCTTGCTGGTTTATTAATTCTAATAGTTTCTTTTGGTGAATTCCTTAGGATTTTCCATACATACGATCATGTCATCTGTGAATAGTGATAGTTTTACTTATTGTACTTCAATGTGGGTATCTTTTTCTTTTTCTTCCCTAACCGACCCTCCAGTACAACATTGAATAGAAGTGGCAAAAGTGGACATCTTTATCCTATTCCTGGACCTTAGGGGGAAGGCATTCAGTCTTTCACCATTAAGTAAGACTTTGATTATGAGTTCTTTGTAGATGTCCTTTATCAGGTTGAGGAAGTTCCCTTTAATTCCTATTTTTGAGTGTTTTTTTATCATGAAAGGGCATTGGATTTTGCCAAATGCTTTTTTTTATATGTCTATTTAGATGATTATGTGTTTTTTCGTTCTTTATTGATATGGTGTATTAAATTAATTGATTTTTGATGTTAAACCAACCTTGCATTCTTGGGATAAATCCCACCTGTTCATATTATATAACGCCTTTTATATACTGCTGGATTTAGTTTGCTAGTATTTTGCTGAAAATGTTTGCACACCTATATTCATAAAAGATATTGGTATGTAGTTTTCTTTTTCAGTGATGTCTTTGTCTGATTTTATTTAATAGTATGCTACTGGTGTCATACAATGAGTTGGGAAGTGTTCCTTCCTCTTCTCTTTCTTTAAAGAGTTTATGCAAGATTGGTATTAATTCTTTAAATGTTTGATAGAATTCACCAGTGAATTCATCTGGGCTTTAATTTGTGGGAAATTTAAAAATTACGAACTCAATCTCTATGCTTGTGATTGGTTTGTTCAGATTATGTATTTATTTCTTCTTGAGTCAGTTTTGGTAGTTTGTGTCTTTCTAGGAATTTTTCCATTTCATCTAAGCCACTAATTTGTTGACATACAGTTGTTTATAGTATTCTCTTTTTATTCATTTTAATTTCTATGAGGTTGAGGTTGATTTTTTTTCTCCTTTATTTCTAATTTTAATAACTGGAGTCCTTTCAGTTTTCTTGGTCAGCTAGCTAAAGATCAGTTATGCTTATCAATCACTCAGGCACCAGCTCCCTGTGGTGGCTCCACATTAAATTACTAATTTAAAAATTACTAATTTTTTAATTTACTAATTACTACTAAATTACTAATTTTTAAATTTCCCACAAATAAAAGCCCAGGCCCAGGTGGCTTCACTGGTGAATTCTATCAAACATTTGAAGAATTAATACCAATCTTGCACAAACTCTTTAAAGAAAGAGAAGAAGAAGGTCAGTTTTGTTGTTGATCATGTATCATGTTTGTAATCAAATTATTATAAGAAGCATAACAAGTGCAAGGCAATCCCTCCAGTGGGAGGTGGGAGGACATTACAGCACACTCAAGCCTGTGCTACGCATTCCTCCTATGTGCCAATGTGGCTGATCCCAGGTTTTTTCATGACTCTGCTCACCACCTCTTCCTGGAGTGGTAGGCAAAGGTGGAGCTTGGAGACTGTGGAGCCACCACAGGGAGCTGGTGCCTGAGTGATTTATAAGCAGTGATGGGCCATATGCTGTGGTCAGGGTTTATTTCATACCATGCACCTGAGACAGAAGAAACCACGGCCCCATGGCCATTTGTTCTGATGTCATAACTCACCGGTACTGTTTTTGCCGTGTTTCCAGTTCTTTGCGTCTGTGTTGCTTGAGAATGTGAATTTGGTCATCTCGGGCCAACCTTGCTGTGAAGAAAGAACAAGTATGAGAGGAGCCTAGGGAAGGATGGCAGCAATATCCAGTGCTCAGGTTTTCCTCTGATGCCCTGCCTGTATGGAGGGTTTTATGTGTACATCATCTCACTGAAGCCTCAGAACACTCCCCCATTTTATGGTGAGGCAACTGGAGCTTGGGGAGGTTAAATAGCTTTGCTCTTGAACTTTGCCCAAGGTAATGCACCTAATTAGTGGGTTTTCAACATAAGACTCAAATCCCATGCTCTTAGCTGCTCTCTTTATGAAAGGCGAATGCAGTTCCTTATCCTCCTGCCTGCTCCCTCAGCAAGCTTGGGGCCCCTGCCCCTTAGTGCTCAGAGAATCATGTCCAGATGCATGAGCAGGGCTGGGCTCTCCTCGAGCTCAGCAGGTGCAGTGTGTGCCCATCTCTGGCCTGCCTGTGCATTTCTCCCTGGGAGCTCTAGCCTTCTGCTCAGCCCCTTAGGACTTTGGTTTTGCAGAAACCCTGGGGCCCCTGGTGCAGAGCTGCCTTTTCATTCCAGAGGAAAGGCATTGCATGGTTGTTAGTAGGTATTTTAAAACCACTACAGAATGATTTATTCCTCTTTCCTGCAATTCTTATGCTGAGCAGAAACTGTAGCTGATTGTGAGCTTCAGTGTGGCCTCAGAGAGCAGTAGGACTCACAGCTCTCATGCTTCTAAGTCCATTTGGTTGCTTCATGGAGAAATGTGTGACTTAAGATCTAACACATAGATACCCACACTGTTTAGTTCCCTGTGGCTATACAGAGGATTGAGAACAAAACTCCAAAAACAGGGTCTAGTGTCTTAGCCTGTAGGCTTTGGAAGCATGTGCTTGGACTTGGGCTCTGACACTTAAATCTATGACCTAGAGTGAGTTGCCTTGACTCCCTCACCTGTAAAATGGAGATAATAATGCCTATTTCTCAGGGTCACAGTGTGGATTTAGTAAGAGAATACAGTAAAGCTCTCTGTGTGGTGCCTAGCATCTAGTAAATGCTCAGTAAATGGGAACAGTAATATTACCATCATGGCTGTAGTCATCAAGGCCCTGAGGTTTCCCTCCCTCCCTCCAAGCCCAGCTCAGAGGTCATCCTGTCTCTCAGCCTGTCCTGCTGCCATCTTTCACTGCAGGAGCTGGGGCAGGTGCCTAAGGGCAGGGTCGCTTCTCAGGGCCTTTAGAGCAGATGAGGTTGTACCAGGATCACTCTTCATGCTATTATTTAAGATAAAGCCAGTGAACACAGTCAACGGAGCTCCAAGTAGGAAGAGCCCAGATCTCCTAAAAAGGGGCCTATATTAGTGTTTCTCCAGCTCTCTGTGGTGAAGCACCAGGTTTTTAAAACTTCCATTCCAACACAGATTGATATTTTTGTAAAGCACAACAAAAATTAATTATCAGAACAATAGAATAGAAAACCAAATCAAAGACATTGAAAATGTAAGCCATGTTTTTTATTATTAGGTGCAACAGTCATAAAATTATTCTGTCAAGTTGCTATAAAAGTTTCTAAAATACCTGCTCTCAATATCTGTGCTGACCTCCTTGCAGATTTGGACCCAACAGTTCTCACACCACACTGTGAGCTCTCTGGCCCACAGCACCTCCAGGCAGAGGCTGCTCCAGTCCCAAGCTTGCAGCTGGGGCCCAAACAGGAGACCAATGGGACCCTCCACATTGTCCCCTGGATATGTAAAGCCAGCCAGTAGTGGAGACAAGATGAGTATTAATGGTGACTATAAACACTATTATTGGCCTTAGGAGGCATGGCTGTAGGCACTCAACGTTCAACATCTCTAATCCACCTCAAAGAATCAGCCTATCTCTTGGGCACCTTGGCTCTGAGGAGTTGAATCTCTTCAGCTTCACTGGTATGCATAAGTCAAAACATGCAGAATTGCAACATGCCAAGTGTCAGAAAGAGAATGGCTCTGTTTCTCTTTGCTCCGAGGGTGTTGGAAGACTCTACCCAGTGACTGATAGAAGTTCCAGGAGCATGGCAGGACAAGAAAGCCTGGACTGACTGCAGAAGGGTTCAGGGGGAAGGTTTCCAAGGCCTGATACAAGAGCCTTAATGAAGCTGTCCCGTCACATAGATGCTCTGAATCCCTGGGGCCACAGTGACAGCCCTCTGACTTTTACATTCACCTGAAGTACAGTAGTGAAGTATTTAAGAGGTTATCATGTGGTGAGGCATTGAATGGCTTGTGGGCTGGGCCTGCTCATTTCCAGGTTGTCCATGTGGTAGATTAATAATGGCTACAAATTCTTTGACATTCCTTCCATTGAGAAGTGGATTTACATCCCCTCCCCTGGAGTCTGGGTGAGCTCTGTGACTGCTTAGACCAGTAGAATATGGTGGAAGTTATACTACGCCAGTTTCCAGGCCCGGGCCTGAAGAGACTAGCAGCTTCCACTTTATGTCTCTTGGAATACTCACTCCTGGAAGCCAGCCATCATGTAAGAAGTGCAGTACCCCAAGCCCACCATTCTGTGAGAAGCCTTAAAGTATGAGATGTCCTGTGGAGAGAGAGGCCAAGGAGCCCTGAGGTGCCAGGCACATGAGAGAAGAACATCCTTAACCCCAGCACCTTCAGCTGATGCCATGTGGGCCACAGATGAACCGCCCAGTGGAGCCTTTCCCAAGTTCCTGACCTGCAAGATCATGAGCAAAATTAAATGGCTGTTTAAAGCTACCAAGATGGTTGGTTACACAACAATAGATAGTGGAGCTTGCTAGACAGTTTCTCTGCCCACTGTTCACCCTGTCCAGTCCCTGAAGGTGCTGGGAATAGACTTCATCAATGGGCTTCCCCTGGGTGCAACCACTGGGAACCCTCACCAGAGAGGAGGGCATGGGGAGAGCGGGGAGGGGGCAGAGCTCTTCCAAGGGAGTGGTCTCCAAGACACCCCCCTTCTGGGTTATTCTGACACTCTTTCCCTCCCCTCTCTATCAGGCTGGCAGTGCATAGGGTCCACAGCTCTATGAAGTTCCTTCCTTAAACCCTCCTGAGTTATCCTAATCTGAGCATACTATCCTCAGTCTTTGGCTGGGAAGAGCTGAAGGGTCTGAGAGAAGAAGGACTTCACAACTGAGACCTTAGGTGGGTGGGCAAGAGGGAGATTTGGAGCAAGTGTTTTTCCAAATACTGGAAAACTGCCTGCCCACAACCTTCCACATTCTGACAACCACAAACCAAAAGGAATTTTGTGATGTTTCTGCTGCACTGATTTAGGGGACAAAAGTCCTCTTCCCCAGTCATTTGGTGCAGAGATTTTCTTGGAATATGGTTTCTTAAGTCAAGTTCTGTTTCAGAAGCAATGGGATGTGGCCTGATAGCTTAGGGACACCAGGTAGAGAACTCTTTTTCTCCTTTGTTTCAGTTTTCTTAGCTATGAAATAGTCATTCTCATCTCACCCACCCCACCAAACCTCTGTGAAGAACAGCCCAGCTAGTGCCGGGGATTGCTCTGCCAGGCTGGTAGCAGCTGCCCTTCTCTCATTGTTAGTGGCTGCTTGGCATCTGAGGGTTTGTCATTCCAGGTTTAGTAGACTGGAAGCAAGCCAAAGGGCCTTGAACTAAGGTAGGGTTTTGCCCAGGCATAAATTTGACTCAGGCACACTGAGAAGCTGGTGTGCAAGGGGGTTGTTCAGGGAGAGAGTGGCCTGGCTGGCCTCTGACACCTGTTTCTCTCTCTGATTCTCCGTACCAGGCCAGCTGTGTGTCCCTTACAAAGAATGGCCTCCCAAGGAAGCACCAGACTGGGGTCTGCACCTTTGAGGTTTGTACTAAGGGGGGGGTAGATTTTAGGTTCTTTTCTCTTTCAGCAAAAAGTGAGACTTCAGGTTTAAGAAGTGGTGACTGTGAACTCCAAGCCTGCTCATGGTCCCTTGGAGCTGGCACATGGGGTGCTAGGGTCCACCCTTCCCCCTCCAGGCCTGTGTGGAGCACCCTGACCCCACCTGAGCCCTACTGTGGTTTCATGGAGGGAAGACTGTGAACATGGAAAGTGGAGAACTGCCATGCAGGGGTATGTCCCACAGGTTTATGCTACTGGTTACCTGTAGCGTAACCGTCCCCTGCAGAACTACAGTACAGAGGAAGGACGTAGCTGGCCATGTGGCCTGGGGACACTCACACCCCGAGTTCACTAGTAGCTGAGGAAGCTCACACCTCCTGCAGGTGCATGGGGGCCCAGAGTAGGTGTTCCCCCCGGACAGCAGTGTCATCACCCCCACGGATACAGCCCCCTGGGGAGGCGAAGAACTTTCGCTTCCGGGAAAGCCTGGGGATAGAAGGGTCCTGAGCTGCTCACCCCGTCCGTCCCTCAGGACGATCTCGCCCTCGCCCGTGATCCAGCGGTAGCAGGGGAACTCGATGTAATCGCCGTAGGGCGTCTTCAGCGTGAGGTACTTCAGGTACCAGTCGTCGTGGAGCCAGTACTTGCGCTTCTCGATTCTGACCAGCTGGATCTCACCCAGTTCTTCATCCACCGTCACGTCGTATGAATCGACCTGAGGAGAAGGGCAGGCAGGTCAGACGTCAGAGGTCTCCGGAGCCTCTGCTCTGAAGGCTAAGACCTTCCACCCCGGATGTGCGGCTCTGGCAGAATGACTGTTTGGAATGAAAGGCACTGAAAAGACAGCAGGTGCTAGGTCACTCCGACCTCTGTGCTGGTTCTGAAAAGCAGAAGGTGGAATTCCCAGGTGAAAGATGTCCTTCCTGGGTCAAAAGGAAAATGACGTTCTTTTCATCAAGGTGGGGAAGTTGAGGCCAAAGGAAATCCATTCAAATAGACCTTGTTACACAAACCGTTATCTTCCCAGTCACTTCTCCTCCCAGTTACCTGCTGAGTCCAAGCCCCTTGGCCTGGTCACATGTCACCACTTACTACTCTTCGTCCAATTCAGTATGTAAAGGACCGACCCTAACTGCTTCTTGGGGTCTTCATTTCCTTAAAAGGGTTTATGTGCCATGCAAAACTTGTGTTTTAAAATAAATTTGCATGCTTTCCTTCCATTAATCTGTCTTATGCCAATTTGATTCCCAGGCCCAGCTGAAATGGGGAGAGGTAGAGTTTTGCCTCCCCTACAGTTCACGTGGCCAATATCCTTAGCACCTTAGAAGAACACCTTAGTTCATTCAGCCACGGTGCTCACCAAAGCCCTGCCCTTGACAAAGGTCGGTGCTGTGCCCTGGGTGACATAGACGGACAAGCCCTGCCCTCTCAGAGGTGGATTCCAGGGAGCCAGGACAGCGCTGCGTGGAGGGGACTGTCTGCTGCCTGCGCGCCGCTCTGGTGGCAGAGGGGAGACGCCAGGCTCGATCCAGCGCCTGGAAGGCCGTGCTCCGCGAGGGCCCTCCTCAGCACCCTGCCCCCCAGGCCAGCCCTGCTGGGCAAGGAGTCACGCCGGCCCTCATATAGGTGGCCCTTCCAACTGGCAAAGTGCTTGCTGCCATGACCTCGGGTCCCCACGACAACTTTGGGAGGTGGGGGAGTTATGACCTGTTCCACGGACGAGGACAGTGAGGCTAAGTCCCATACCACCTGCCAATTGGCAGAGCTGGAGTTCCATTCCAGGCCACTTCATCTCACTCTAGTTCTCAGTGAGTGAAAATGGGGAGGCTCAGACACAAGGGGCATCACACGATTCAAGGACTTCTGGGACACCTGCAGTTCACAGCCACGTGGCGGTGGCTAGGACACTCAGACCAAGCGCTCCCTGCTGCACTGCGGCACCCCTGGTGGTAGGCTGAGGCTGGCCTTATGGCTAGAAGGTGCCACTCAAGGCTGTGTGCTATGCTGCCACCCGGGCCCCTGGGATGGAGCTGCTCAGGTCCCCCCGTGCCAGACCCTGTCTCTAGGACATGGGTGGGCCCAGCAGCAGCAGCCATGGCTTCTAGGTGTTCTGCGTCTCTGCAGCAATCAGTGGCAGAGGGAAGGAGGCATGAGGGCCTCAGGATTGCATTGGGTGTTCTGATGACCAGAAGGTTTGGAAAGCCCTGGACTCGAAGCCCGTTAAGGCACTTTCTGAGCCAGATTTCACCAATCCTTGAACTTTCCTTCAGCAGAAGAACCTAGAATTATCAGTATGACTGTGAAGCAGATGGAGGGCGTGGGGTGTCCATCCTGCATGTGACCCCTCGAATCCCGGTTTCCAGCCCCCTTCTTCCATGCTGCCAGGAGAGACCCTGGAGGACCTCCTAGGAGGAATGAGAAGTTGGGTGTTTTCAGCAAACCTCTCAGCTCTGAACACCATGAGCTGTTTGTATGTGGTAGCTGGTGCCAAGGCCAGATGCTTGTGGTCAGAAAGCGGAAGCTTCCTCCCTGTGCCGCATGGTCTGGGCCTGAGTCTGCAGTTAGGAACAATTTCTGAGGATAGAGGAGCTAGGTCTGCATGCGGGGATGACACGTCCTGGGTCTTCCCACGTGTGTATGAGCCTCTGCCGCGCCAGAAAGCTCCTCCTGCAGGGACGGTGTCGGCCTTTCCTGGCCACCTCTAGGAAAGAGTCCCCTGCCCCAAGGCTTGTCCTGTGGGAAAGCAGGGCCATGGGCAAGGCCACACAGATGGACCACTGACCCCGGGGTCTGTAGGACCTCAGGCAGAGGCTCTCCTTACTGCAGGGTGGTGACCCCTGGGGAGAAGCCAGCAGGTCATGGGGTGCAAAGTTGGGGAAAGGAGCCCAGTGAGGCACTGGGAGAAATGATCTGGGAGGAGGGAAGGGAAAAGGAAGGATGCAGCTCTTGTTGGGTGGCTTCTAGGGATGGGGAGAGAAGGAGAGCTCTGGGCGGGGGCATCGCTGGGCCAGGGAAGGCAGGTTCTGATGGGACGAGAGGCCCAACATCTAAGGGACATGGGCCCCTCTGGAGGAGCAGAGTGGGACTGAGTGGCCCAGGACTGGATGCCCACAGGGTCTGCCCCATGCCAGGCCCTGCACACCATGAGGCTCTGCAGAGGCCTCAGCCTCAGACTGTGGGACAAGACAGAGATTCCTGGTGCCACTGAGGAGTGGGCAGAGGGCAGTGAAGGGCAGACAGCCAGGTGAGCCCTGGTGTCTGGAGTTCTGAATTCACGTACTACCTGCAAAGTGACTGGCTGTGTGGCCTGGGCAAATTGCCTCATTCTCTGAGGCGGCTGCTTTATCTATCATGAGGAGACAATGCCTAGCTTGCAGGTCCACTGAGAAATCTAAATGGCACCACGCCTTGGTGGCCTCCTTTTTCCAGGGGACAGACTGGCAGCTGCTCTGTGCATCAGAACCACTGGTCCTCCCTCCGGGCTGCAGGGGTCTCAGGGCGCCAGGCCCTGCGCTGTCCGGAGCAGCTGTGAGCTAGTGTGGGCCCCTTGCACTGCGGCCTGTTTGTAACCACACATTCCAAACCGAGTGGCTGGAGTAACAGGGGAGGAAGAAACTGAACCTGTGACCTCAAACCCCTCGGCTCAAAACCCAAAGAGAATTCCTGTGCGGGTGGAGACGGGGCTGTGAGGACAGGGGGAGAACGGGGGTCGGGGGCACTGGGGTGCTGGCAGAGCAGGCACAGCAGAGGGAAGTTGGCATGTGGTGAGGACCAGGGGGTGGCTGCTGGAGGCCCAGGCTGGCCTGAGCAGGGCTGCTGCAGGGGAAGTGGCTCTCCTGTGGCTCTGAAGGGCTGGAGACGCCAGGAAGGCTGGGGTGAGTACAGAGAGAGGACGCTCATTCTAAAGTAACAGGTACCACCAGGACCTGAGGGGAACACTCTCATAGGAGGGAGGAGCCAGCATCTCAGAATAAAAGGGATGGAAGATGGGGCCAAGGAGGTGCTCCAGGACAGGTGAGTCCCAGGTGGAGGGCCAGATGCCCAGCTGGGGGTGGTGACCCACAAGGAAGATACTGAGCAACTTCTCTGAGGGAGGGGACAGTCAGCAAACCCGAGGTACAGTCACAGGAGAATGGGACACCCCTGGACCATGCCTGCAGGCACTATGGTGGAGAGCCCTGGAGTTTCACCTGCAGTGAAATCACTAGATAGATTTCCAGGGACTTTGCCTACGGCCATACCACCCTGAATGCCCCCGATCGTCTGATCTCAGAAGCTAAGCAGGGTCGGGCCTGGTTAGTACTTGGATGGGAGATTTCCAGGGACTCAACATGCCACCTGAAGAGGTCTTCTGCAAGGGCAGCAGGACAGGCCTGCAGTCTGGCTTGTCCCTGGCCAGCCCAGGGCCTTTGCTAGCCCTGTCTTTGGGCCTGAATGTGATCGGTGGTGAACAAAATGCTTAGGGGTTTAGCCTGGACCCAATTCAGGAAGTGTTAGGGACAAAGCCTGGTGGCTGTGGCTCTGGCATCCCAAGGAGCAACTACCAGAAGAGTCACAGAGGATGGAGAAAGGCCTCCCTCCAGGAAGATCAGGGCCACATGTGCCAAACAGCAAAATAAGGTCTTAGGAAGGTATGTGGAACTTCAAGATGCTGATCTTCCTCCCTTCTCTCTGTGGGCCAGGTATGCTGGGCTGATGCTGTATTCGTTATCTATTTGTTATGGCACACTAAATTCTCATGTGACACATTGAATTCTGCATGGTGGGCAGAATTGTTACAACAACAGTGGATGGTCCACAGCAGGCCCTCAGTGAGCACTGTACATGTGAACGGCTGAGTGATTATCCCATTTTACAGATGGAAACTGAGGCCCAGAGAGGTCAGGCAGCTTCTGTGCCAGTGAGCAACATGTGGCCCCATGATTAGAAATCGTGCCTGGGAGACAGCCAAGCCTGGGCTCCTCCCACTCTTCTCCACGGCAATGTCTTGGGAAAAGCCCTGAACTAGGAGGCGGAAGACCCAGCTTCCAGCCCTGGTTCATGCCCTTGATGGAGTGTAGGGGTAATGCGGGGCATGAGAAGGACATGGAAAAGCTTCTTAGCAGAGATGGTACTTGAGGCAGCTTTCGGGAGCGGGTCAGATTTCGAAGGTGAGCGGGGAGAGAGGCATGGGTAGGGCATTTCCGGCGAGGGGAACTGTGAGAGCAAGGTCCCTGATGTGAACACATAGGGGAGGAAGAAGGCTGGACACAGCGTCCTGGGGACAAAAGTGGCTCATGAGGCAGTTGAGATGCTGGAGAGAGACGGGAAACATGCACTTCACCTGCCTCGTTTCACCAAGGGCCAGCTGGCTCATTGCACTTGTTGCTTTCAACTCTTTATTGGATATATAGTTTTAAAGCTTTTGAATATTTCAGCAAAGTGTTAGCTGGTCAGTTTTCAATTGAGGGAAAAGGGGGAAGTGGTTAGAGGGACCAAGGGGCAGAAAGCTGGAAAACGTGGGGCAGAGGGATGGGGATTGAGGAAGTAGAGAAGGGGACCCTGGGGGGCGGCTGGAAGACAGAGCGGGAAGGAGAAATCGGAACAGAAAAGAAGGGAAGGGGCGAGCTTTGGGCAGAGAATAGAAATGGGGGGCCCTGGGGGCATAATGTCAGGAAGAGATGGGACACAGAGAACACTAGGAGACAGAGAGGTTGAGGGTCATAAGGAAGAAAGGTTTATTCTCCACTAATATATTCTCATTCCCGAGAAGGAGATATTCTAGAATTTATTCTTCATAAATATATGAAGAATATCCACTGACTATATTTTAGAAGCATATATTGTACAAGATCTGTTTCTGCTTAGAATATATTCAAGAACCATCACCCTATTGCCCTTGGCATTCTTTAAAGTACCATTATGGAATGAAATGGACCAATTAGGCTTTCCCAGAAATCTTCAGATTGTTAAAGTCATCCCATCCAACCTGAATTACTTTAAATTTACAGAGTCAAAGAAACAAATGAATTTGTCAAATTTGCCTAGAATTGGGTTAGCCTCTGGAAATAAGGCTACTTGGTGTATGATCTGGGCTTTCCCAGTGAAAGTGTGACCATTTACAGGAAAATCCTGCCTGCAAAGGACTCAATTCGGTGAACTAAAATAAAATCTTAAGGCTCACCCCCCACCAGCTGACTGAATGGACCCCCTCTTGGCCAAGGGGATACCCTAACACTAAATTGCCTGCCAGGAGGAGGTCAGACATGCCTCATCATGCCCCCTCCCTTCTTGGAGACATCCTTTGTAACCCATTAACAGGCCTAAGGATATGTGAGACAGACCTGCAGGTCCTCAATTTACACAACAAATCTATGTCTGGTGGCTTGTCTCTTTATCTCTGAAAACAGCTCCTTATGTTAAAATATTCCAAGCCTTTAGACAAAACTTCATGTCTTTAACCAACTACAAGTCAAAGAATCTTTAAACCCACCTATAACCTGTAAGCCCCCACTTAAAGAATTTTCAGGCCAAACCAAGGTATGCCTTTCATGTATTGATTTACGACTTCACCTGTAACCCATCTCCCTGAAATGTATAAAACCAAACTGCACCCCAGCCATAGTGAGTCCACTTGCTCAAGGCCTCTTGGGAGTGGCTCTGGGTCATGGTCCTTAAATTTGGCTCAGAATAAATCTCTTTACAATTATTTTACAGAGTTTGGCTTCTTTTCCATCGACAATTCCCAGTCTTGACCTTAATCACTACGCAGAATTCTGATGAGAATAATTAGGGATTTGTAACTCAGTTTACTGAAGGAAAAAAATCAGTCCTGTCCATTATTTGAAAGAATTGTGCATGGGGGAAAGAGGGGTGTTGGCCTGTCAGTGAACTGGAAATGACTGAATTGGTTGCATGGAAATTGCCTTTTTTGTTATTATTGTTATTGTTGTTAAGGACAAGGATTGTAACATTTCCCCCAGCAAAATGGGATTGCCTTGTCTTCTCAGCAAGTACTTCCTCTAAGGTTTCTCTTTTACCTTTACTCAAAAGGGATGGATTGTCTTTAAAGACGGCCTGGCTAGAGAATGAGGAAGTAGCTCTGGGCTGTGCAAGACAAAGTGTGGAGTAACTTTGCATCTACAGGAACTTTCTCAAAAACTGATTTTATCCAAGAGACTTTGGACCCAGCTGGTTCCCTACAGCACATCAGCCCCTCCTACCTGGCTGCTCTCTCAACCCAGTGGAAATGGGACATGCAAATCTCTCCTGAAATTTGCTTCTGGGATTCTGGCTGAGGTGTTTAATCCAGTGTCGTTTGAATGACTTCTCAGGGTGGGGCAATAATGAACAGAGCAGAGTTTTCACTCTTGCTCCAAGACCCCATTATCACCACGCCTACTCCTGGGAGAAACCATACAGGAGGTGCCCTGCGCTGCACAGCTTGAGCACACCAAAAGCCTGTGCTTTAATACAGAACCTTGGGGAGTGTAGAGGGGAGGGGGCACTTATAAAGGCCAAGTAGTCTGTACCTCCCCCCTAGGTGTTGGCGGAATCCATAAAATAATGGAAATAAATGAAGGTGCTTCGGAAATGGCAGAGGGTCTCATCATCCCATGTGGATGACACATTAACTCCACTGTACCACCCTCCTCCCCTCCCTCAGGGCAGTTCCTTGATGGGGGAAACCAAGCAATAGAAGGTCCCTCTTATACTCAACACCTAACACTTCTTGCCGGGAGCTCAAGCCAGGTTAATAGTGTGCTGGACTTGGCTAAATGCCAAGTCAGATTACAGCAAGGTTCTCAGGCTCCTGAAGAGGAAGCAAGCCCACTTGGAGTTTGCAATCCAGAGAAGGAGTAGGCTATTATTTACTTACTTTAGGCTTTGTGGACCTAAAACACACTTCACGAATTTTATTTAAAACATATTCAATTGAAATATGACATTTCCAGTTGTGTTCATCAAAAATAGTCAATTATGATCAATTTCATATGGTTTGACCTAATAATAAACTAAATGGTGAGAAGATAGCTTGGTAAAGTCTAAGTCTTTCTGGTCCCGTTCAGGAGCTGGAAGTGGTAGAAGAAAACTGATATTCCCCGGCACCGGCAGTGTGTCTGGGACGACCATCAAAGCCATTTACTGAGCGATTCGTATGCAGCAGGTGCTCAGCGACGACTCGGACCTGCCCATGCTCAGGAGAGTCATGGAGCTGGAACTCAGGCCCAGGCCAGCTTCAGGAGCTGTCTTCCAATGAGGCCTCCTGTGTGCGGCCACACACAGTGCCTGGCGCCGCAGGGGAGAGGTGCGGTGAACGTGGTTTGCCTTTAATCCCTGAATTCCCAGGCTCCAGGGGCTCTGGTGAGGAGAAGGGAAGTCCTTCTCCCTCCTCTTCCTCCACAGGGTCCTCATCCCTATGGGGGAGTGTTCCCTGGTGAACATTCTGCTGGGAGGGAGCGGCCCCCCCCTTAGGTTTCCGAAAAGTCTGGGTTCTCCTGTTCCTTCCCTTTAAGTTTCACTGGGGCCTGTCCTGACAATGTAAACTGCCCAGATGTGAAGACATCTGCTAAGAGCCACTCTGAGCCAACAGGTGGGCCTGGGCTCCCCCATGACTAATAGACCAGAATGAAACCAACATTCCATTTTACAGGTGGGGAAACTAAGGCCCAGAGAGGAACACAGTGAGCTAGTCAAGCCCAGATGGAACTCAAGCCTCTGAGCCCCCTGACCTGCACTCTCCCACGACAGCTAGGTGCTCAGTGCTTCACAGCAGGACAAGGAACCTCAGGGTTCTGTGAGCAAAGCCCCACCCCGTGAGACCTGCGGAAGGAGCCCTACTGAGCAGCGGCAAGAGAAATGCAGCCTACAGCACTGGCGCAGTGAAGTGGCCTCTCAGAGCCTCGGAGTCCCCACCTGTGAAATGGAGAGGAAGCCTGGCGGCTTCTCCTCCTCCCAGGGCAGAAGCGCCTGCAGACTGCACGCTGGAAGCGCCCCCTCCCCCACCTGGGTCCTGGCCACCGCAACGGGGTCCTGGCTGCTTGGGGGCCCAGGGCGCGCCCCCACCCAGTTCCACCGACCCCGACTGGGTCCTAGTGGGCACCCCTGGCTCGCTCTCGGCCGCCCTGACGGACCCTCGGTTGACCCTCGCCCCGGCCCCTGGCGCCCCGACCGGTCCCGGACGCGCCCCCAGCCCGATCCCAGCCGCGCGCCCTCACCGCGCCGCGCTCGAAGTCGTTGTAGAAGGGCTTGTCTAGCAGGTGCTTCTCGCTGCAGCCCGCCGAGCCCACGAGGCTGAGGTAGATGTAGTCGTCAGTGCCGGCGAACCACTGGCTGCCGGTGGCCACGGTGACCGTGTAGGAGGGCATGGCGCTGCGCGGCGAGCGCGGGGAACCTCAGCGCAGTAGCCCGCGCGTCCGCACCCGGCTGGGACACGCGCCGAGGTGGCCTCAGTCCGGGCCCGGCCGTCCAGGTCCGCCCTGGGCCCCGCCCCGCCCCACCCCTAGCCCCGCCCCCGCCGCACGGGCAGCGCTCCGGATCTTGTCTAGGACAGGGCAGGGTCACCTCTTCCTGTGTCTCACCTCCTCGGCTTGGAGTCTGTTCTAGCGGCCGGGGGACTGGGGCAACCTTGGCCGCCATACCCTCGTTCCTTCCCCCCTTCCTCAGTCTCACTGTTTCCATCCTCCGCCCTTCCTGTCTGCCTCAGCGTCCCTCTGGGCCAGGCTCCTGCAAACAGCTGGGGCTCCGGACCCCTGGAACACTGGACAGAGTCCCGGGTGTGAGTGGGAGGCCGCGCGACCAGGACTGTTGCCCATGCGGTGGTAACTTAGAGCAGGGCACTCTGGGGACCTGCAGGGGGAGGAGGAGCCCACCTGGGGAGCCAGGAGGGCTTCCTGGGAGAGGCCGCACCAGAGCTGACACTGAGGCTGGCACCTGCAAGACGGAGGGCTTCCCTCGGTATTGGCTTCTCCACAGGCTGGGTTAGGGCCACCTGTACCGCGTGCTGGCGCCGGGGTTGTCAGCGGATGGCGGGAGTCAGGGCAGCCAGACAGGGACAGCAGGACAGGAAGAGAGGAGGAGGTCAGCGCGCTTGGGGCGGCGCTGGGAGGAAGAAACTGGGCACTGGGAGTCTGGGCGTGTGGAGGGGAAGGAAGGAGATGGCTCAGGGAGTGGACCGACGGCTGTGAGTCCTAGGGAAGAAGTTGTGCACGTCACAGCAAGAACGTTCCAGGAGTTAGAGCCGGTGCCCAGAGAACGGGCTGCGCGGCGGGGTGACTGGTTGGCTTTCTGCATCGTGCTGGGCGAAGGTCTGGAAGGGATGTAGTAGTTGTGGCAGAAGGCTTTGCGCGCCAGAGGGGCTTCCCTCGCCTGTGGCCTGACCTCAAAATCTCCCCCAAATTCCCACTGTCACGCCCCAGTCCCCGCTCCCCTTCAGCACCGGGTCTGACCTGGTACACACTTAGTAATTAATGTCTAATGATCTGAGATAAATGAGAACTTGAATGCTTTCCGCGTGAGGTGATGGCTATATAAAGTCATCAAAGGCAGGCTCCCTATGTTGCCAACACTTCATATCCTCTGTGAAGTAGTATCACACTGTGGTTTCGATTTGCATCTTCCTGATAGGTAATAGTGTTGAGCATTTTTTCACATGCTCATTGGCTATTTGTATATCTTCTTTAGAAAGATGTGTATTCAGATGTTTGGCTCATTTTAAAAAATTGGGCTATTTATCTTTTTATCATTGTGTTATTTATATATCTTGGATAGAAGTCTCTTGTCAGGTGTATGATTTACAGATATTTGATTGCTTTTGTGGGTTTCTTTTCACTTTCCTCATGGTGGTGTTTGAAGCGCAAATGTTTTTAATTTTGATTAAGTCCAATATATTAAATACATACATTTTCTTTTGTGACTTGTGATTTTGGTGTTAAATCTAAGAACTATTGCCTGTGGTAAGATCACAAAGTTTTACTTGCATGTTTTCTTCTTAATAGTTTTAGCTCTTCATTTACATCTATTAATATGATCCATTTTGATTTAATTTTTACATGTGCCATGATATAGGAATTCAGATTCTTTTTGTTGTATGTCAATATCCATTGTCAATGTATCATCTGTTGAAATGGCTGTTCTTTTCCCATTGAGTTGTCTTGATACCTTATTAAAAATTAATTCATCATGAATGTAAGGGTTTATTTCTTGACTTTCAATTTCAGCCCATTGATCTATATGTACATGCTATGCAGTGCCGTATTGTCTTGATTACTGCAGCTTTATAGTAAAGTTTGAAATTGAGAAGTGTTAATCCACCAAAGTTGTTCTTTATATTTCAAGATTGTTTTGGCTATTCTGGATCCTTTAAAATTCTATATAAATTATAGAATCAGTTTGTCAGTTTCAGCAAAAGAGAAAGCTGGGATTTTGGTAGGGATTGAGTTGATGCTGCAGATCAATTTGGGGAGTATTGCCATCTTAACAATATTAAATCTTCTGATCCATGAACATGGACTATATTTCAATTTATTTAAATATTTTCTAATTTATTTCAACAATGTTTTGTAGTTTTCAGTGCACTGCACCCCTTTTGTTAAATTTATTCCTAAACATTTTATTCTTTTTGATGCTATTGTAAATGGAATTGTTTTCTTAATTCATTTTTAGATTGTCCATTGCTAGTCAAGAAAAACACTTGATTTTTTTGTATATTCATTTTGTACTCTGCAAAGTCTCTGAACTTGTTTCTTAGTTCTAATGGTGTATGTGTGTGTGTGTGTGTGTGTGTGTTTATTCTCTATATGCAAGATCATGTTATGTGCAAATAGAGATAGTTGCACCTTCACCTATCTGGAAGTCTTTTTTTTCTTTTTCTTGCATAATTTCCCTGGTTAGAACTTCAGTACCAGGTCAAATAGAAATGGCAAAAGCAACCATCTTTTTGTCTTGTACCTGAGTTAAGAAGTGAGCACCCAGTCTTTCATCATGAAGTGTGATGCTAGCCATGGGTTTTTCACAGATGCCTTTTATCATCATTTATTTGTTTTTTTTAGCGCTTTTATCATGAAACATATTGAATCTTATCAAAAGTTTTTTCTGTATCAATTGAGATATTATGCAATTTTCTCCTATATGAATATGCAGTATTACTTTGATTTTCTTTTTTATAAGTTGTTATGATTTTTTAATTTTAAAATATTTAATTGACAATAATTCAAGGTATAAAACCTGATGATTTGAGAGAGAGAGAGAGAGAGAGAGAGAGAGATAGTGAACTGATTGCCATAGTCAGATTAATTAACATATCCATCACCACCTCCAGTTATCATTTGTATGTATGTGTGAGGGGGAGTGGGGGCACCTAAAATCTGCTCTCTTATCAGATTTCAGTAACAACACAGTATTACAAAGTATGGTCACTATGCTGTACATTAGATCCCCAGAACTTATTCAACTTCGTACGCTTTGGCCAACATTTTCCCCATTTTCCCACCACCTAGCCCCTGGTAACTACTGTTCTACTCTATGTTTCTATGAGTTTGACTTTTTAGATTCCACATATGAGATCATACAGTATTTGCTTTTCTGTATCTGGCTTATTTCACTTAGCATAATGTCTTCCAGGTTCATTTAGATTTTGCAAAATGGCAGGATTTCCTTGTTTGTTATGGCTGAAAAAATCCCATTGTGTAAAATATACATACCACATTTTCTTTATTCATGCATTGATGGACATTTAGGTTGTTTCCATGTCTCAGCTATTGTGAATAATGCTGTAATCAACATGAGAGTGCAGATATTTCCTTGACCTACTGATTTCATTCCTTCAGATATATACTTAGAAGTGGAATTACTGTATGGTAGTTCTATTTTTAATTTTTTTAGGAACTCCATACTGTTTTACAAAATGGCGGTTGTGATTTACATTCCCACCAAAAGTATACAAGCGTTCTCTTTTTTCTGTGCCCTCACCAGCACTTGTTGTCCCTTGTCCTTTTGATAACAGCCATTCTAACAGATGTGGGGTGATAGCTCATTGTGGTTTTTGATGTGCATTTTCCTGATGATTAGTGATGTTGAGCACCTTTTAATATACCTGTTGGCCATCTGTATATCTTCTTTGGAAAAATGTCTATTCAGATCCTTTGCCCATTTTTTAAATCAGGTTACTATTATTATTATTTTTTGCTATTGATGTATGTGAGTTCCTTAAGTATTTTGGATATTAAACCCTTATTAAATAGATGGTTTGAAAATATTTTCTTCCATTCTGTACGTTGCCTTTTCATTTTGTTGACTGTTTCCTTTGCTGAGTAGAAACTTTTTAGTTTGACATAGTTCTACTTATTTATTTTTGCAAAAGTCTGTGCTTTTGGTATAACATCCAAAAAATCATTGCCAAGATCAATGTCAAGGAACTTTTCTTGACATTTTCCTCTAGAAGTTTTATGAGTTCAGATCCTACATTTAAGTCTTTAATCCATTTCAAGTTAATTTTTGGACATGGTATATGACAAGGGTCCAATTTGATTCTTTTGCATGTAGGTATACAGTTTTCCCAACACCACGTATTGAAGAAACTTGTCCTTTTCCCATTGTGTATTCTTGGCACCTTTGTCTAATATTAGTTAACCATATATGCATGGATTTATTTCTGGGCTCTCTACTGTGTTCCATTGGTCTATGTGTCTGTTTTTATGCTAGTACCATAATGTTTGATTTTCATGGCTTTGTAATGTAGTTTGAAATCAGGCAGTGTGATGCTTCTAGCTTTGTTCTTCTTTCTCCAGATTACTTTGGTATTTTGGGTCTTTTGTGGTTCCACACAAATTTTAGGATTTCGTTTTCTATTTTTATGAAAAATACCATTGGAATTTTGATAGAGATTGCACTGATTCTATAGATCACTTTGGTTAGTATGTACATTTTAACAATATTAATTCTTCGAATCCATGAACATAGATTGTCTTTCCATTAACTTGTGCCTTCTTCAATTTCTTTTATCCATGCCCTATTTTAGTTGATTATCAGATGCAAAACCAACTTTTCAATTGGAGGATAAATCTCATGTGGTCGTGGTGTATAATATTTTTATGTTGCTATGTTCAGTGTTAGTATTTTGTTAAGGTTTTTGTGTCTATATTCATGAGAGATATTGATATTTACTTTTCTTATTATTTTGTTTTTCTAGTTCGATATCTGGAAAATGCTGACTTCATACAATGAGTTGAAAAGTGTTCCCTCACTTTTATTTTTTTGGAACAATTTGTGAAAAACTGGTACTAACACTTTGAATGTTTAGTAGAATTCAGCAATAAAGTCCTCTGGGCCTGGGGTTTTCTTCGCAGGTAGTTTTTTGATTACTGATTCAATCTCTTAGTTTGTTATAGATCTATTCAGATTGTCCATTTCTTCTTGAGTTAGTTCTGTGGTTTGTGTCTTTCTAGTAATTTGTCCATTTCGTCTGTTATCTGATTTGTTGGCATACAGCTGTGCATCGTATTCTATACAATCTTTTTTATTTTTGTAAGATTAGAAGTGATGTCCTCTTTTTGATTCCTTATTTTAGTATTTTGAGTATTCTCTCTCTTTCTCATTCTCTCTCCTCTCAGTCTAACTAAAGGTTTTTCAATTTTGTTGATCTTTTCAAAGACTAACTTTTGGTTTCATCGACTTTATTGATTTTCATCCTCTATTTCATTAAATTTCATTTTGATCTTTATTTCCTTCCTTCTATTGTTTTAGGTTCAGTTTTCTCTTCTTTTAGTAGTGTCTTAGGTGAAGTTTAGGGTTGTTGAAGGTCATTTGAGATCTTTCTTCTTTTTTAATATAGGGATTTTACAGTTATAAATTTCTCTCAAAGTATTGCTTTAGCTGCAACTCTTAAGTTTCAGTGTGCTGTGTCATCATTTTCATTTAGCTTGAAGAATTTTCTAATTTCCCTTGTGATTTCTTCCTTGAACTATTAGTAATTTGGAAATGTGTTGTTTAAATTCAATATATTTTGTTATTAATTTCTAATTTTATTCCATTGTGGTTGGAGAACACACTTTAATCCATTTAAATTTATTGAGACTTGCTTTATGGCCTAGTATATTGTCTATCTTGGAGAATGTTTCATGTACTCTTTTTTTTTATTTTTAGAGAAACAGGGTCTTGCTCTGTCACCCAGGCTCTGTCACCCAGGCTGGAGGACAGTGGCATGATCATAGCTCACTGCAACCTTGAACTCCTGGGCTCAAGGGATCTTGCTGCCACAGCCTCCCAAGTAGCTGGGACTATAGGCGTGCACCACCACAATTGGATAATTAAAAAAATTTTTTTTTGGTAGAGATGGAGTCTAGCTATGTTTCCCAGGCTGGTCTCCAACTCCTGGCTTCAGGTGGTCCTCCTGCCTCGGCCTCCCAAAGTGCTGGGATTACAGGTGTGAGCCACTGTGCCCATACTCTTGAGAATAATGTGTGTTCTGTTGGTGTTGAGTGGATTGTTCTATAAGGATATAGTAGGTCTAGTTGTTTTGTACTATTTTCCAAGACTTTTGTATCTCTGTTGATCTGTTGCCTAGGTGTTCTATCCATTGCTACACCAGGTTTCTTTTGGCTTCTGTCTGCATGAAATATTGTTTTCCATCCCTTCACCTTGAGTCTGAATGCATGCTTGTGGGTTAGATATGTTTCCCAAAGACAGCAGATACTTGGCTTATGTTTATTTATCCATTCAGCCAGCCTATGTCTCTTTAGTGGACAGTTCAAACCCTTCACATTTATTGAAAGAATTGATAAGGGAGGCATATTTCTGTTCATCCTGTTGAGTCGAACTTTGTTTTCTCTCTTGAGCCATTGTGGTATCTGGCCTTTGACCTTTAGCTTTTGGATGATTTTTACTTCGGTGCGTATTTATTGTGCTGATCCATGTGTAACACTGTTCTGAGTACTTCTGGAGTGCAGTTCTTGTCTTGATGAATTCCCTTAGTCTTTACTTGTCTGCAAAGGTCTTTTTTTTCTCCTTTGTATAAAAAACTTAGTTTTTCAGGGTACAATATTCTAAGCTGGGCATTATTCTGTTTGAGAAGACTGAAAATGAGGCCCCGGTCTCTTCTGGCTTGTGAGATTTCAGTTGAGAAGTCTGCAGTTAGTCTCATGGGTTTTCCTTTGTAACAAATTGAATTCTGTTACATGTACATATTGTATAGTGGTGGAGTCTAGACTTTCAGGCTATCCGTCACCCAAGTAGTATACATTATATCCCCTAGGCAATTTTTCATTACTCACTCCCTCTCCACGGTCCCACAGTGTGAGACTTCATTGTCCATTATACCACTCTGAGTGCCCTGTGTAGCCACAGTTTAGGTCCCACTTAAAAGTGAGAACATGCTTCTGCCTATTTTTAAATCAGGTTGTTGGTTTTCATGTTGTTGACATAAATTTTGTGTATTTTGGATATTAACCACTTATTAGATATGTGATTTGCAAATATTTTCTCCCATTTTATGTGTTGATGTTTCACTCTGTTGATAGTGTCTTTTGATGTACAGAAGTTTTTAATTTGATGAAGTCCAGCTTATCTATTAT
>VBSM01003210.1:172240-183339 GCA_008086735.1 Cheirogaleus medius
TTTTTTTTAAGAGATAGGGCCTCACTCTGTAACTTGGGCTTGAGTACTGTGGTGTGATCATAGCTCACTGCAACCTCCAACTCCTGAGCTCAAGCGAATCCTCCTGTCTCACCTCCCAAAGTGCTGGGACTACAGGTGTAAGCCACCACATCTGGCTCAACATTTTATAGTTTTCGGTGTTCGAGTCTTCTGCTTCATTGGTTAAGTTTATTCTTAAATATTTCATTCTTTTTGATGCTATTGCAAATGGAATCATTTTCTTAATTTTCAGTGTATAAAAATGGAACTGATTTTTGTGTGTTAATTTTGTATATTGCAACTTTGCTGAACTCATTTATTAGTTCTGTGTGTGTGTGTGTGTGTGATCTTTAGGATTTTCTACATATAAGATCATGTCCTCTGTGA
The DNA here is from genome assembly GCA_008086735.1 of Cheirogaleus medius. NCBI lineage: Eukaryota > Metazoa > Chordata > Mammalia > Primates > Cheirogaleidae > Cheirogaleus > Cheirogaleus medius. The sequence goes on from VBSM01003210.1 coordinate 172,646, forward strand.
ATAAAGATAATTTTACTTCTTTTCAAATTCAGATGCCTTTTGTCCCTTTTTCTTGCCTAATTGCTCTGGTTAGGATTTCTAATATTATGTTGAATAATTATAAGATTCTTGGTTGATAATTTTTTGTTTTAGCACTTTGAAATTCTATTCCCCTGCCTCTAGTCTTTATTTATTTATTTTTGATGAGACGTCAGCTGTTAACCACATTGAGGCCTCTTTGTATGTGGTAAGTTATTTTTCTTTTGCTGTTTCAACATTTTTTCTTTGTCTTTCAACATTTAGACCATGATGTGTCTGGGTGTAGATAATTTTACATTTAGTTTAGTTGAAATTTATTGAGTTGTTTTGATGTGTACACTAATGTTTTTCATTAAATTAGCGAGATTCAGCCATGATCTCTTGGAATATTTTTATTCTGTACTTCTCTCTCTCCTTTGCTTTGGTACTTTCATTAGGTATATATGTTGGTATGCTTATTGGTGTCTCATATTTCTTTGAGGTTCTGTTTATGTTCTTCATTCCTTTTTCTCTCTTCATTAGATTTCATAATCCATATCAATGTATCTTCAAGTTCTCTGATTATTTGTTCTTCCAGCTCAAATTTACTGTTCATTTCCTCTAGTGAAATTGTAACATTAGTAATTGTACTTTTTAACTCCAGAGTTTCCATTTGGCTAATTATGAAAAAAATATTTTATATCTCCTCATGGGTATTCTCTAATTGACGAAAAATCATCATCAGACCTTACTTTACTTCTTTATGCATGGTTTCCTTTAGTTTTTGAATATATTTATAAGAGTTACTTTTAGGTCTTTGTCTGTTATGTCTGGTATCTTGGCCCTCCCAAAGGCAGCTCCTCTTGCTTGCCTTTTTCCTGGGGAATGGGTCTTTACTATTTCTTGGCATAAGTTATAGCTTTTTGTTCAAAACTCTAGGTTCTAGCCACTCTCCATACTCATTTCTGTCCCCTTCCTTGGTAGTTATTGTTTGATTCTTTATTTATTTAATTACCTGGCTGGACTCCAGAGTGAAGTCTATTTCCCCCACAATGTGCAGCCTTCGATGTTGCTCCTTAGGGGGCACGGCACGGGGCACGTTTACTCTCAAACTGGAGTTACGGTGCTTTCAGTAGCACTCTGTTAGCGTGTCTGACTCTTTCGGTATCATACACAGCTGCTAGCCTCCACCAATTGCTGGATGGTTGCTCTGCTGTTCTCTGGGGGCATAAATTGCACCACAGTTTGATCCAAATACTTTTGTATTCCTTTGCAGCAGCAGTTTTTGAAGTCTGTTTTGACCTCAGGAAGGCTCTTCTTGGCTGTCTCTTTTTTTGGTTTCTGCCATACATTTCTAGGTGGTTTTTGATTTAGCTTATTGCTTTCACTAAGCTGCCATCATCCTCTTAATTGCTTACCACTAAAATCTCCATTGTTTTTGACAGTGACCTTTTGCTTGAACTTCTCCATGCTCTGTTCCAAATCATGTCAGTCCCCTTAGGAAGACCTATAGGCTTTTCTTCTCATGGTCTTCCTCTCACCTTGGGCAGGTCCTCTATGCCACTGCTCTGTAGCTGGGGTTGAAGACAGTTTCATGCTTTTCCCAGATATCTTCCTTTCTGTATGAGTGGAGTACTGGATGAGGCAGTAGCCCTTGCTCCTCTGTCTTTCCTGGTATGAAAGCTTTGCTCCTGGCATGGAATCTCTGCCCCATGAGTGATGTGGTGTGAGGGTGTTCAGTGCCCAGTGTCCTTGGACTGCTGTATTAGGGATAGAGTTTGTGCCATAAAAGTAGAGGCTGAGTGGAGAAGGTCAAGTTTTCCTTGGTCAAGTTTTCCTGAAACAGAGCTTCTTCAACGTGGACTAGGGATAAGGACGACAAATTCTGATGACCTGCCAGTAAACTGGGAGCTGGGGGAAAGAGTACCTTGCCCTTTTGACTGCACATCCCTGGAGTAGAGTTTCTGTCTCACTGGACTGGTTGCAGGGGAGGGCAGGATGGGGTCATGGCTTAAACACCACAGACTTTCACTGCTCTAACTGAGATTGGTAGATTTTCTTGGATAAGTGTTTCTTCATTTTCTGTCTGTCCTTAGGACAATTTCCATACTCTTTAACATCTTTTGTTTTGTTTGTTTTTAATTTTCACTGGTTATGATTGTTTCATTCTGGAGAGTGTCTGTGGAGCCCCTGCTCCTCATGCACCATTCTGGAAATGCTTCTTTCATCATTAATTGCACACACCTGAAGAGTGAATTTTGCTTTTTAAATGAAATCCTACAAGGAAGCAGATAAAAGTGGAGATGCTTGGGTTAAACATAAATTCAACTAACACAGGGGCTAGAAGTTCTGATTGATTGCCTTCTTTTCTTACTCCATGCCTTCCCCTCACTCCATGCGGCAAGCCCTGTGTAGATGGGAACACTCTTGGAGGATCACTGGCCTTTAGGATGAAGCACCCACTCCATGCACTGGCCCCTCACAGTCTCGTGCTGCCTGTCCTCATCCACTCCCTGATTCACCACCTTTCCCATGTGTATCAGTCAGAGTTCCATCAGGAATACAGAACAACAAGGACATGTGTACACGTGAAGAGGTTTATTGCAAGGTATTGGCTTATGTGACTGTGGGAGCTGGCTAGGCAAGTCTGATATCCATAAGGAAAACCACTCAGAAGGACAGGCTGGAAATTCTCAGGCAGGAGCTGATTGCTGCTGTCCACAGGATGAATTTCTTCTTCCTCTGACCTATTCTCTTTCTTTCTTTTCTTTCCTTTTCCCCTTCCCCTCCCCTTCCCCTCCCCCCCTCTTTCCTTTCTTTTCCTTCCCTTCCTTCCTTCCTTCAAGAGGTCTCGCCATGTTGCCCAGGCTGAAGTGCAGTGGTGCTATCACTGCAACCTTGAGCTCCCAGGCATAAGCGATCCTTCTGCCTCAGCATCCTGGGTAGCTGGGACTACAGGTATGTGCCACCATGGCCTGGCTAATTTTTCTATTTTTTTTTTTTTTTGTAGAGATGGGGTCTCTCTATGTTGCCTAGGCTGGCCTTGAACTCCTGGCTTCAACAATCATCCCACCTTGGCCTACCCAAAGTGCTGGGATTACAAGTGTGAGCCACTGGCCACCTCCTGCCTATTCTTAAGGCCTTTCCATTGATTGGATCAGGCCCACCCAGATAACCCAGGATAATGTCCTTTAAATAGAATCAACTGTTCAGATTTATCACATCTACAAACACCTTCACAGTAACACCTAAATTAGTGTTTGATTGAATAACTGGGTACTGTAGCCTGGCCAAGTTGACAGATAAAACATCACACCATTTTTCAACCACTGTATTCTTTCCTGAACAATTTACATCGTCTTAGTCCTGTGAAATCTTGGCACATTTCCTTCCCTTCATCTGCAGTGCTCTTGTCCTCTTTCTCATCTCCTCATCTCCTCCTCCAAGAACCTGCACAAATGTTGCTTCTTCTATGGGCCCTCCTTGACTCCTCCAGACAGAGTTAGTAGTTGCTCCTCTTCTGAGCTCCCATGACCTTTGTTCAAGCCCATATTTTAGCACATTGCCATTCTGTCCCATCGGTATTTGCTCCTGCCTCCACCCCCCCACCATATTTTGATATACTTGAGAGCGAGGGCTATAATTTATTCATCTCTTGATCTCCAGCACAATGCTAGCAGCAAAGAAGCTGTAAATAGATCCTAATAGGTTGAGTTGCCAGGAAGCCTGAAACTTGCTACGAAACTATGGTTTTTGTGGTTGTCAAAGCAGACAGGCGGCTTAAGCCTAAACTCAAGAGAGCAACCCTAACTTCCCCCAAGCTGATCGCATGATCCCCTGACTCATGGAGTGGAACTTGTGGCATGTCCACAGGAAACCCCAGAGCCACTGCACTTCTGACCGAAGCAGGACAAGTGTGCTCCCCCAGCAGGACAAAACTTTAGCACTGGTCCCATGACTAAGAACCAATCTTTCTGAGTCGTAATTTTCCTCTGGAGGGTACTTGTGAGACCAGACCTTCTTTTGGCCAGCTCCAAACATTTATGGCCCATTTCAGTTTCTCCTGGATCATTTGCATACTTAAACAACATTAAGCTCTGTCTAGTACTGAGCCCTAAGAAGAAAAGCTCATTCTTTGGGATTTAGAGAAAGAGAAAGAAATCAGTTGTTCAGAGCACATCTCCCCAGGCTTGTCCTAAGATAGAGGGCACTCATAATCCTGGCAGACTTCCTCTTAGCATGGATGTTAACAGGTCCTCTCAGCCCATTGCTTGTTTAGTTTTGTTTAGAATAGAAGGAATAGGAATACATCTTAAGATATTCTTATTACATTGTAAAGATGCTGCTGGAAGGATAATGATGAAATGCCTATTGCAGCTTCTTTTTAATTTTTTATTGATACATAATATTTGTACATATTTATGGAGTAAATGTGATATTTTGTTATATGCATAGAAATGTGTAGTGACCAAATCAGGATATTTAGGATATTCACCACCTCCAGCATTTATTATTCCGATGTGTTGGGAACATTGCAAGTTCTCACTTCTATTAATAGCTATGTTGAGATACCTAATACATTGTTGTTAACTATAGTCACTCCAGTCTGCTGTTGAACATTGAACATATTCCTTCTATCTGTCTGTACCCATTACCCCACCTCTCTTCATTCTGCCCTCCACCCACCTGCCTAGCCTCTGGTCTCTATCATTTTACTTTCCTGAGATCAACTTTTTTAGCTCCCACATATGAGTGAAAACATGCAATATTTGTCTTTCTGTGCCTGGCTTATTCCACTTAGCTTAATGTCCTCCAGTTCCATCCTTATTGTTTATTGCAGCTTCTTGAGTCTGAGTTCAGAGCTCCGTCATTTTGGGGTGAGTGTCTCACCATCCCCCTGCCCCTTATGCCTTTCAGAACTAGACCAGACTTTTGCTAATCAGTTGCTTTGCCCTTCCTCAAGACTGTCATAAGAAGTGGGCGGGCCTCTTAACATTGCCTCACCATGATCTGTGCTCTCCAAAGACCCAGGTAAGTTTACTATCTGCGACTCAATTCAACTACTCTGTTGTACTTAGGAGGACAAAGTTAGTGAATGTTCTTCTCTGGAACATCCTGACTAAGCATCAAGATACTTTTCAATCCACGAAGCACAAGACTCAAATAGACTTGTTATATCTATGATTAGTGTGATCTTAATTCCTGTTTTTTCAAAAGGGGGAACAGTGATATAGCACCTCTTATATATTCCTGGATACAGCTGGAACCCATTCTACTAAGTGAAGTATCTCAAGGATGGAAAAACAAGCACCACATGTACTCACCAGCAAATTGGTATTAATGGATCAACACCTAAGTGGACATATAGGAATAATATTTGTCAGGTGTCGGGCAGGTGGGAGGGGGGAGGAGGGGATGGGTATATACAAACATAATGAGTGAGATGTGCAACGTTTGGGGGATGGTCATGCTTGAGGCTTTGCCTCAAGGGGGGAAGAGGGGCATGGGCAATGTACGTAACCGTAATATTTGTACCCCCATAATATGCTGAAATAAAAAAAGGGGGGGGGAACAGTTCTCATACTCAGGCTGAAACCTGTCTGACACTGTTCATTGCAAGACTAGACAATCCCAACAGACTAAGTCTATGAGCCCTGATCAAACAAGCATAAGAGAAATAATTCCGTCCAAGTCTGAGCATGGGTCTCTCCTTGGAGGCCTGCCCTAACCCCGTCTGAAAGGGCCACTGGTTATTCCCGCTCCCTTCATGCTGCATGGACTTTCTCCATTGCACTTAGCACTACCTAGTACTGTTTTATGTCTTTCCCTGTTTATTGTCCGTGTCTCCTGCTAAAGGCTAGAGCTCTGAGATTTTTTCAGTTTTGTTCACTTTCACATATGTTATCGCCACAAGGGTTTGTGGTGAGGCGTGGGTGGGAGGAAGGGGAACTAGTAATTTCTTAAGCACTGTGTGCTAAGACATTTTACGTTCTGTAGCTCATTCATTCTTACAACAGCCCCGGGAGGCAAATATCCTTACTCAATTTTACAGAGAAGGAAACCCAAGTTTCAACATCTCCTAAATGGCATCTTGCGTGCTTGGATCTTTCAAGTATGTAAGGACTGCAGTAAGTATCCAAGAAAGCCACTTAGAGTAAAAAGTCTCAAAGAAGGAAAACGATCCAGTATGATGAAAATCTAGTATCTGAAGATGTCAGTTATGGGTGTGATGTGATGTTAACTAACTTTTATTGGGCTTTATGCTGCCAGGCATGAAAGTTTTGGGTACCTTCTTTGGGTAGATACTATTCTCATCCCCACTTGACAAACGGGGAAACTGGGGAGGTAAAGAGGGATCAAGTGACATTCCCAAGGTCACATAGCTAGTAATTGGTAGAGCTGGGATTTGAATCTTGGCCATCCAACTTTGGGGCCCAGATCTTATCTAGAGATGTGGGAAGAAGGGAGATATGATTTGTCAAATGAATGGAAAAGAACACTTTACTTTGAAGGTTAGGTTTAGAGTTCAAGCATTTTTGATTCATGACACTAATGATAATAGTATCAGCTAACATTTGCATGGTATCTCATACATTGCAAAGTGTTTTCTTGCACATGACTTCATGGTGCTCCTCACGATGACTCTGAGAGATATGAGAGGCGAGCGTTAGATGTCATTTTCAGTTGACAGTTGGGAAAGAGAAGCTCATAAAGGTAAAGTGACTTGCCAAATGTTTACACGGTAAGTCTGTCCCATGAGCCTCATCTATCCAGGATTGTAGGTGGTGGGATTTCACATCAGGTGCCAGCTCCCCAGGGCCTATGTCTGGAACTAAAGTCCTGCTTGGGGAGGAGGAAGAGGGAAGTCTGAGGTGGGAGGAAGTGGGTAGGGAGGGTGCACCCTTCTCCTCACCCAGCCTTGGGGACCAGGACTTCACATATTTGGTCTCTGAAGGCTGTTGTGCCACAGCCCTAAGGTTCTGAGCTGGTGGCAAAGTTAAGAGCTGCTCCTAGTTGGGGGAGGGAGGAGTGAGGAACACAGTCCAGAAGACTGATTCTCCTGGTCTTCATCTCAACTGTAGTCTCAAATGTAGCAAAAGGGGCAGATATGGAAGGTGAATGTAGGGTATGGTCACCTCTATCATGGGGCTCGAGGTACACTTGTTACCAAGACACCTCTCTGAGTTGCCAGAAATGTCTCTGAGGCTTCCTACCTTTTGGGAAGAAGCTGACTCCATCACCAACCAACCAGCACCTAGCACTGAGATTTGCACTTTAGTAGGTGCTTAATAAATGTTAAACCAATGAATTTCCTTCTTGCTTAAATCCTGATTTTTATAATCAAGTAAACATTTGAATAGTTTATATTTTGCTCCGTCTCATTGAATCTTGTCTAATAAACTCAGATATTTTGCCTATGGGCTAGTGAGCTGATGACAGACAGTACATGCAAAATCCCTGCATCAGCCTGTGACTCAGGTGACAGATGCTCAATGCATCCTCCAGGTAGGAGCAGTCTGAATCCAGACCTCTTTTTTATTTTTATTTAAAAATATTTAATTGAATTCTGTGTCTTCCTAACTGAGCCTAGGGAGGCTGTATGTTTCAAAGAATTTGTCCATTTCCTCCAGGTTTTCAAGTTCTTGCACATAGAGATTTTAATAGTATTCAGAGATCATATTTTATATTTCCATGGTATCAGTTGTGATTTTTCCTTTTTCATTTCTAATTGAACTTATTACAGTCCTCTCTCTCTCTTTCTCTCTCTTTTTTTTGCTTCTAGTTAATCTAGCGAGAGGCATGTTAATTTTGTTTATCTTTTCAAAGAACCAACTTTTTCTTTTATTAATATTTCATATAGTTCTTTTATTATTGATTTCATTTAGTTCTGCTCTGACTTGGTTATTTCATTTCTTCTGCTGAGTTTGGGATTGGTTTGCTCTTCCTTTTCCAGATCTTTGAGATGAGTCATTAGATTGTCGATTTGTGATCTTTCTGTCTTTTGGATGTAGATATTTATGGCTATGAGTTTTCCTCTCAGGAGTGCTTTACCTGTGTCCCACAGATTTTGATAACAGATTTTGTGTCTGTTATCATTTAGTTCAAAGAATCTTTTGATTTCCATCTTAATTTTTTCTCAACCTGACAATAATTCAGCTAGATTTCCTTATTTTGAAGCTTATGTGCAATCCTATAATAAAACTCACTTTTATTTGCTAATCTTTTTTAATTTTATTTTTTTTATTTCAAAATGTTAAGGAGGTACAAAGGTTTTAGGGTACATGGATTGCTTTTGTAATGTCTGAGTCCCAGCTATAGGTGTGCCTGTCACCGAAGTAATGTTCATAGTACCCATTAGGTAGGCTTTTTCCCCTCCCATCTTTCCCCCTATGGTTGATTTCCACTGAGTTTTACTTCAGTCTGTGCACATGTGTGCTCATTAGTTAGTTCATTTAATAGTGAGGTGTTTGTTTTTCTTTATATACTTCACTTAGGAGAATGGTCTCTAGTTCCATCCAGATTGTTGCAAAAGGTATTAATTCATCTTTTTATGGCTGAGTAGTACTCCATGGTATACACATACCACATTTTATTAATTCACTCATGAATTGATGGGCACTTGGGCTTATTCCACATCTTTGCAATTGTGAATTTTGCTGCAATAAACATTCAAGTGCAGGTGTCTTTTCGATTAAAAGTCTTCTTTTCCTTTGGGTAAATACCCAATATTGGGATTGCTGAATTAAATGGTATGTCTACTTTTAGTTCTTTGAGGAATCTCCATGCTGTTTTCTATAGAGGTTGTACTAATTTGCAGTCCCACAAACAGTGTGTAAGCATTTCTTTCTGCATCCACACAAGCATCTATTGTTTTGGGGCATTTTAATAAAAGCCATTCTGACTGGGATAAGGTGATATCTCATTATGGTTTTAATTTGCACTTCCCTGATGATTAGTGACATTGAGCATGTTTTCATATGTTTATTGGCCATTTATCTTTCTTTTGAGAAGCTTCTGTTCATGTATTTTGCCTACTTTTTAATAGGCTGTTTGTTTTTCTCTTGTGGATTTGCTTGAGTTCTTTGTAAATTTTGGTTATTAGCCCTTTATTGAATGTGTAGTTTGTGAATATTTTCTCTCATTCTGTAGATTGTCTGTTTGCTTTGTTGATTGTTTCCTTAGTTGTTCAGAAGCTTTTTAGTTTCATCAAATACCATTTATTAATTTTTGTTGTTGCCATGATTACCATTGGGCTCTTAGTCATAAATTCTTTGCCTCTCCTAATATCTAGAAAAGTTTTCCCTACATTTTCCTCTAGAATTATTATGGTTTTATAATTAGATCTAAGTTTTTTTATCCATCTTGAGTTAATTTTTTGTAAGTGGTGAGAGGTAGGGCTCCTGTTTCATTCTTCTGCATGAGGCTATCCAATTTTCCCAGCACCATTTATTGAATAGGACTTCTTTTCCCCAGTGTATGTTGTTGTCTGCTTTGTCAAAGATCAGTTGGTTGTAGGTAGCAGGTTTTATATATGGGTTCTCAGTGCTATTCCATTGGTCTATGTCTCTATTTTTGTACTAATGCCATGCTGTTTTGGTTACTACAGCATGGTCGTATAGTTTGAAGTCTGGTAATGTTATGCCTCTAGATTTGTTTTTTTTACATACGGTTGCTTTGGCTACTCAGGTTCTTTTCTGGGTGCAAAGAAAGCATAGAATTATTTTTCTATATCTGTGAAGTATGATGAAGATTGCATTGGATTTATAAATCACTTTGGGTTTTATGGACATTTTAGCAATATTCATTCTGCCTATCCATACACATGATGTGTTTTTTTGATTTGTTTATATCCTCTGCAATTTATTTCCTCAGAGTTTCATAGTACATCTTGTAGAGATCTTTCATCTTCCTTCAGTATATTCCTAGGTATTTTATCTTCTTTGTAGCTATTGTGAATGGTATTGACTGTTTGATTGGACTCCCATCTTGACTGTTATTAATATATAGAAATAGTACTGATTTACATACATTGATTTTGTATCCTGAGACTTTTTTGAATTTATTTATCAATTCCAGAAGACTCTTGGTGGAATCTTTGGGATTTTCTAGATACAAGATCATATTGTCCTTGAAGAGCAAGAGTTTGACCTCCTCTTTCATGAACTAGATACCCTTAATGTTCTTTTCTTGCCAGATTGGTCTGGCTAGGACTTCCAGCACTATGTTGAATAGAAGTGGTGACATTGGGCATTCTTGTCTTGTTGCAGTTCTTAGGGGGAATGCTTTCAACTTTTCCACATTCAGTATGATGTCAGCTGTGGGTTTGTAATATATGGCTTTTATAATTCTGAGATATGATCCTTCTATGCCTAGTTTCTTGAAGGTTTTTATCATGAAAAGGTGGCTGAATTTTGTTAAATGCTTTTCCTCCCGCTATTGAGATGATCATATGGTCTTTGCTGTTGCTTTCGTTTATGTGGTGAATCACATTTATTTATTTTTCAGCACATTATGGGGGTACAAATGTTAAGGTTATGTATATTGCCCTTGCCCCCTACCCTCTTGAGTCAGAGCTTCAAGCGTGTCCATCCCCCAGCTGGTGCGCATCACATTCATTATGTATGTATATACCCATTGCCTCTCCCCAACCTGCCCGACACCCAATAGATGTTATTCCTATATGTCCACTTAGGTGT
>VBSM01003210.1:183439-198101 GCA_008086735.1 Cheirogaleus medius
GTATCTCCATATTGCTTTCCACAGAGGTTGAACTAGTTTGCAGTCCCAACAGCAATGTAGGAGTGTTCCTATCTCTGCACATTGACACCAACATTTATTGTTTTGGGACTTGTTAATAAGGGCCATTCTCACTGGGGATAAGTGATATTTCATTGTGGTTTTGATTTGCATTTCCCTGATGATTAGAGATGTTGAGCATTTTTCCATATGTTTGTTGGCCATTATTATGTCTTCTTTTGGAAAGTTTCTGTTCATGTCCTTTGCCCACTTTTTGATAGGGTTGTTTGATTTTTCCTTGCTGATTTTCCTGAGTTCTAAATAGATTCTAGTTATCAGCCCTTTATCAGATGTGTAGCATGCAAAAATTTTCTCCCATTCTGTAGGTTGTCTGTTTGCTCTCTTGACAGTTTCTTTGGCTGTGCAGAAGCTTTTTAATTTGATCAGGTCCCATTTATTTATTTTTGTTGCTGCTGTGATTGCCGTTGGGATCTTCTTCATAAATTATTTGCTTAGGCCAATGTCTAGAAGAGTATTTCCAATGTTTTCCTCTAGAATTCTAATAGTTTCACACCTACGGTTCAAGTCTGTTACCCAGTGTGAGTTGATTTTTGTGAGAGGTGAAAGGTGTGGATCCTGTTTTAGTCTTCTACATGTGGCTATCCAGTTTTCCCAGCACCATTTATTGCATAAGGATTATATGGCTATATGAGAATGGTTTTATATCTGGGTTCTCAGTTCTGTTCCACTGGTCAATGTCCCTGTTCTTGTGCCAATTCCAAGCTGTTTTAATTACTATAGCCTTGTAGTATAGTTTGAAGTCTGGTAAATTGATACCTCCTATTGTTTTTATTGCCTAGGATTGATTTTGCTATTCAGGGTCTTCTCTGGTTCCATACGAAGTGTAAAATTATTTTTTCTATATCTGTGAAAAATGATGATGGTGTTTTAATAGGGATTGCATTGACTCTGTAGGTCACATTGGGTAGTATATACATTTTAACAATGTTGATTCTGCTGATCCACGAGCATGGTATGGTCTTCCACCTGTTTATATCCACTGTTATTTCCTTCTTCAGTGTTTCATAGTTTTCCCTGTAGACGTCTCTTACCTCCTTAGTTAAATATATTCCTAGGTACTTTATTGTGTTTGTTGCTATTTTGAAAGGAATTGAGTGTTTGATTTGGTTCTCACTTTGACTGTTATTGGCATATATGAATGCCTCTGGTTTGTGTGCATTGATTTTGTATCCTGAGACTCTACTGAATTCATTTATCAATTCAAGGAGTCTCATGGTTGACTTCTTGGGGTTTTCTAGATATAAAATCATATCATCAGCAAAGACTGAGAGTTTGATCTCTTCTGCTCCCCTCTGGACACCCTTAATTCTGCTCTCTTATCTGATTGCTATAGCAAGGACTTCCAGCACTATGTTGAATAGAAGTGGAGATAGTGGGCAACTTTACCTTGTTCCAGTTCTAAGTGGGAATGCTTTCAATTTTTCCGCATTCAGTATCATGTTGGCTGTGGGTTTGTCATATATGGCTTATATCATTTTTAGGTAAGCCCCGTCTATGCATATTTTGTTGAGCATTCTTATCAAAAAAGAGTGTTGAATTTTGTCAAATGCTTTTTTGCATCTATTGAGAGGATTATATGATCTTTATTTTTGCTTCTGTTTATATGGTGAATTACATTTATAGTTTTGCGTATGTTGAATCATCCCTGCATTCCTGGGATGAAGCCCACTTGGTTGTGATGGATTATTTTCTTGATAAGCACTTGGATTCGATTAGCTAGAATTCTGTTGAGAATTTTTGCATCTATATTCATAAGGGATATTGGTCTGTAATTTTCTTTTTTTGTTGCATCCTCTCCTGGTTTTGGTATTAGGGTTATGTTGGCTTCATGAAATGTGTTGGGGAGGATTCCATCCTTCTTGATGCTGTGGATTAATTACTGCAGGATAGGCACCAGATCTTCATTGTAGGTGTGGTAAAATTCGGGTGTGAAACCATCTGGTCCGGGACTTTTCTTTTTAGGAATGTTTTTTATTGCTGTTTCAATTTCAGTACTTGATATTATTCTGTTCAGTAATTCTATTTTTTCCTGGTTGAGCCTTGGGAAGCTGTGTGTTTCTAAGAATTTTTGTCCATTTCCTCTACATTTTCCAGTTTGTGTGAATAAAGGTTTTTGTAGTATTCATAAATAATATCTTGTATCTCCGTGGCATTGTTGTAATTTCTCCTTTATTTTTCCTGATGGAGCTTATTAGAAATTTTTCTTTTCTGCTTTTTATTTGTCTAACAAAAAACATGTCAATTTTGTTTGATTTTTCAAAGAGCCAACTTTTTTTTATTAATAATCCGTATAGTTTCACTGTTGTCAATTTCATTTAGTTCCGATTTGATCTTTAATGATTTCACTTCTTCTGCTGGGTTTGGAGTTGGTCTGTTCTTCTTTTTACAGCTCTTTGAGATGATTCATTAGGTTGTCTGTTTGTGATCTTTTTGACTTATCGATATAGGCATTTATGGAAATAAACTTTCCTCTCAAGGCTGCTTTAGCTGTGTCCCACAGGTTTTTATAGCTTTTGTCTCCTTTGTCATTTAGTTCAAAGAATCTTTTGATTTCCATCTTGATTTCCTCATTTATGAAGTGATCATTCAGCAAAAGGTTGTTTATTTTCCATGACTTTGTGTAGAAATGAGAGTTCCTGTTAGGGTTGATATCTACTTTTATTCCACTGTGATCTGAAAAGATACATGGTATAATTTCTAGTTTTTAAAATTTTTTGAGACATGCTTTGTGTCCTAGGATATGGTCCATCTTAGAGCATGTCCCATGAGCTGATGAGAAGAAGGTATATTCAGCGGTTTTTTGGGTAGTACGTCCTGTAAATGTCAATCAGGCCCATTTGTTCTAGAGTTTTGTTTAAGTCCATTATTCCTTTGTTGATTTTATGTTTGGAAGATCTGTCCTGTGCTGTCAGAGGGGTGTTAAAGTCTCTGGCTACTATGATGCTGTTTATCCTTTTGTTTAGATCAAGTAGAGTTTGCTTTATGAATCTGGGTGCACCTAAGTTTGGTGCATACATATTTAGAATTATTATGTCTTCTTGTAGAACTGTACCCTTTACCATTATATAGTGACCTTCTTTGTCTTTTATTATTTTTGTTGATTTAAATACTAAGTTATCTGAAATCAAAACTGCCATGCCAGCCTTCTTTTGGCTTCCATTTGCTTGAAATATTGTTCTCCACCCCTTTACCTTTAGTCTAACTGTATCCTTGCAGGTTAAATGTGTTTCCTGAAGGCAGCAGATACTTGGATTGTATTTTTTTATCCATTCTGCCAGCCTATTGCTTTTGAGTAGGGAGTTTAACCATTCATATTTATTGAGAGAACTGATAGGTGAGGCAGATTTCTGTTCATTCTCATGGGTTGAAGTTTGTTGCTTTGTTTTCTCTCTTAAGCCATTGTGGTATCTGGGATTTGATCTTTAGCTTTTGAGTGGATTTACATTCGTGAGTGTTTATTGTGCTGATCTGTGGGTAATACTGTTTTGTGTATTTCTTGAAAGGCTGGTCTTGTCTTGGTGAATTTCCTCAATTTCTGCTTATCTGAGAATGTCTTCATTTCTCCTTCATATACAAAACTTTGTTTTGCAGCGTAGAAGATTCTAGGCTGGGCATTATTCTGTTTCAGAAGGGTGAGAATGGGGCCCCAGTCTCTCCTTGCTTGTAAGGTTTCAGTAGAGAAGTCTGGCGTCATTGGGATTGGCTTTCCTTTATATGTTACTTGCTTCTTTCCCATTACAGGTCCTAGAAGGGCCTCTTTAGTTGATATTTTGGTCAGTCTGATGACTGTGTGTCATGGTGTCTTCCTGTTTGCATTGAATCTCCCAGGGGTCCTTTGAGCTTCTTGTACTTGTATATCTAGATTTTTAGCGAGGTCTGAGAAATTTTCCTGTATTATATATTCTAGTAGCTTATCCAATACTTGTATGTTTTCTTCTTCACCTTCTGGAATCCCTTTTGGGCCCCAAAAGAAAAGGTTCCATTCCCTGGAGATGCCTCTGGCTGGTGGCTATATTGTCTCTCTCAGCAGCTGCTGATAGGGAAGGGGGAGGGGATAATGTAGCAATATGGCGCCTTCCGCTCGTTCGGGTCTGTGCACAGGGAGGTGCCCCGAGGGAGTTCAGAGCCTGGTGCCGCATCTGCAACAGGCTTACTGCTCGCTTGTGGCGGCCGTCTCTGTGCTGGTGTCTGCAGGTCTCTCCAATCTCTGGGGAGCCCACCAGCAGTCCGAGATGCAAGGGAGGGGAAAGTTAACCACTCCACCTATCCTTGTTGCTGGTCTCCAAGCTTCTCAGGACCTTTCTTCTTCTAGTTTTCCTGTGCAACCTCCTCCAGTGGCATCTCCCGTATTCTCAGGTACCCCTCCTTTCGACCCTCGTCCGATGTATGCTTGTCTGCTTGCTTATTTCTTCTACTTTCTTCTAAAATCTGTCTTTTTTTGCAGAGACACTCTGGTTGGCAGTTTTTCTCATCTGCCATCTTGCAGAGTCTCTCTGGTACATCCTTGAGAAAGTTTTATGTGCACTTGAGAAGACTGTATATTCTTATTTTTTGGGTGACATGTTCTGTACTTGTCTGTTAAGTCCATATGGTCTACCATGTCGTTAAAGTCCTCTATTTCCTTATTTTTCTTCTGTCAGCTGTTGAATACATTATTCAAAGTAAGGTATTGAAGTCTCCTACTATTGTTGTGTTGTCTATTTTTCCTTTTAGTTCTGTCAATCTTGGCTTAAGAAATTTAGGAGCTTGGATATTGGCAGCATATATTAATATATTTGTAATTGTTTTATCTTTCTGATGAATTGAATTTTTTTTATATAAAATCATTATTTGTCTCTTGAGACTATTTTTTACTTTAAATCCATTTTGTGTGATATTAGTATAGCCACCCTTCCTCTCTTTTATTTACCATTTGCGTGGAACATATATTTCTATTTTTTTCATTTTCAGCCTGTGTGTTCCCTTAGATCTAAATGAGTCTCTTGTATACAGAATCAAGTTAGATCTTTTTTAAAAAATACATTTTCCATACTATATCTTTTGATTGAGGAGTTTAATCATTTACATTTAAAGTAATTTCTGATAAGTTGCTTGCTTTGGCAGCACATTTACTAAAATTGAAATTATACAGAGAAGATTAGCATGGCCCCTGTGCAAGGATGATATGCAAATTTGAGAAGCATTCCATATTTTTTAAAAAAGTAATTGGAAGGAAAGAAAATGGCAGGTTAGTGGTGGCCTCCTGGCTCACCACTCCCAGGGAAGGAGGTGAAAAGTGAGGATGGCTACATAGGAGTGGATTGCTCTCCTTGGAAACAGTGTTGTGAATTTTCAGAGAAGCAGCATGGGACACACAGCACAAGAAAAAAGTGATGGAGAGGTATGTTGGCAAAGATTGGAGAGTGTGAGAAATACAATACACAATAGAGTGTGAGAGGGTCACATCCACCTGGCTGGCCAGTGCAGTGCAATCTGACCCACAGGAGGACATCCCCACAGATCTCCCCTCCTGCTCAGAGAGGGACATGCCTGAAGTTGGTGCAAAGCTGTGGCGTGGGATGGCAGGCTCTGTGGAGAGGAGACAATAGCAGGGGCTGTACTGAACTCTTGGGTGCACTGTGCCGGGACTCCACCAGGCTGGGCAGGGACTGATCTGAGTAGTGGCTTCCCACAGCTGTGCACTGGAGTTTGGAGATGGGCACCTTGCCCATGGAGGTCAGCAGGACCAGGGCATGGGAGTTGAGTGGCGAGCAGCAGGCTCTGCCCTTGGAGACTGCTGGCAATTCTGCTGGCTCTGGGTGGGACTAAGAGAGCCATGTCCTCTGCCCAGCAGATGTGAATCTGTGTGACTCTGGTGCCAAAGAAACAGTTTGTGGCCTGTTAATTTGACCCACTGGGCTGGCTTTGGGAATCTCCTGAGTGCTTGACCCCAACACCTGCTCTCCAGGTCTGGTCCGCTGCCATCTTTAGGGCCCCACCTGTAGGTCCTGTTTGGAGGCATAGTTTGGGGTACTACCCCACTCCCAGCCTGGGGGTCTTGTGCCTGGGCATGGTAGGCTCTGCCCTTGGAGACTGGGGGACTAGGGGAGTCATGTTCTCTGCCCAGCAGACCTGCAGTTGTGGAGCTCTAGTGCTTAGGGGCAGATAGCAGCTTATCTACCAGAGACCTCCCTCTAGGTCTTAGCCACTTCCTGCCTCCTGAGGCCTGAGCCCATCCTTTAGGTCAGGATGGCCTGCCATCTGCTTGCCCCTGAGCAACCGGAGAGTCCTTCTACTAACACAAGTCCAGAGACTGCTGCCACCAGTGAGCAGGAAGCTTCCTGAAGACAGAACATCAGGCTCCCAGCACCCCCAGAGCACCTCCCATCCCACTGACTTGAGTCAAACAGTGGGAGCCCTACTGATTCTCCAACTACAGGGTACCTAGGTTCTCCTCTAAGGGCTTCAACTGCCCATGGTCCATCCTGTACATTGATAAACAGACAAATCTCAATTCCAACCCAGACTGTAGAAGCTACAGGAGTCCAGTGCGTTCTGGGCTGTTCTGCGTGACTTCAGAGCCTGGTCATTCCGGATGGACTGCATCCCAGAGAGAAGATTGGAGATGACCAGAGGGTGGGATTTCCTCTACCCAGGCTCTTTTTTTCTCCTTCCCCTCCCCCTCCCATGGCTACAAAGAGTGATAATTGAGCCACCACACAGAGGCTCCGACAAGGAGTGGGGCTCAGAACTTCACATTTGGGGACCTGCAGTGGACTGAGGGGTTACTAGACTATACACTCCCTGCTTGCCAGCCCCTCCTGCTGCTTCTTGCCTAGCAGCCCCATTAGAACAAGACAGGCCCTGAGGCAGAGGGACATGAAACCATCAGGTGCACCTGATGGGGCACATGAGGGGCATGAGACCAGCATTCTTCTTCCTTACATGGTCAGTGATTGATCGCTGGGGTCCTGGGAATGGGCCCACAGACCAGATCCTGTATACCAAAGACCCAGCCACATCACCCAGGGGCACAGAGGGGATATTTGTGACTTAGTCTCACAAGGTGTGGGTGCCTGCGGGGGCAGAAGAAAGGGGAGAGAGAAGTGTGGATCCTAGCCATGGTGAGTTAATGGGCTGCCCCTCTTCCCACAGGAGGGCCACGCTCCCAGCTCAGGCTGGGATGCTGACCAGGGAAGCTCCCTGCCTACATCACAGTCATTCAAGAGCTTGGCTGGCTTGAGGTCCTGCCTGCAGGCAGAGGCCTGGGAGAAACTGAGGAATAGTGGAGGATTGAAAAGAGTGAGACTTGCTCCAGACTACCCAATTGCAGGTCTCTGACTGCCCCACCTCCACACACAGACTCTTTGGTTAAGTGGGGCCACTTCAGCCACTCTTTTCCAGCTTGGCTAAGGGGCAGGGAATGGCTCTTTAACCCCTGGATATCCCTGACCAGCATTCGTGGAGCTGAAGGTGGGTTCACCCAACCTAATCCTGCCTACCCTCATTCCCTCGTCCACCTCTGCTGTGGTGGTGAATGAAAGACTCACCTGGAAGTACCAGGGCCCCAGCCACCACCAGGGACACGAGAGGACTTCTGTGGAGGAACTAGAGCTGGTCACAGGATCAAAAAATAATAATGCAGCTTGTTCCCTCCATCAAATACCTACTGACAGGCAGGTGAATTTGCACACCAGTTACAGCATTTACTGACTCAATCATAGAGGGTGTGGTTGATCTCACCCACAAGCATCATTTACTGACTCAGAGATTAAATTGGGTGTGCCATTGTTTAAACAAAAGTGTATCCAAAAGTAAGAAGCAATATCTGCTCCAGATGAGAAGGAACCAGTAAAAGAACTCTGGAAGTATGAAGAATCAAAGTGAAAGGAAAAGGAACACCAGCTCCCTAGCAATGGATACCAATGAACAGCAGAATATTGAAATGAGCAATGAAGAATTTCAAACATGGATTGTAAAAGTAGAACTACCATTTGATCTACCAATCCCATTACTGGGCATCTAACCAAAGGAAAAAAAGACATTATACAAAAAATACATCTGCACTAGAATATTTTTAGCAGCACAATTCACAATTGCGAAGATGTGGAAACAACCCAAGTGCCCATCAATCCATGAGTGGATTAATAGCCATTCTTCAAACTGAAGTATCCCAAGAATGAAAAAACAAGCAACACATGTACTCACCATCAAAGTGGTACTAATTGATCAACACTTATGTGCACATATGGAAGTAACATTCATCGGGGATCAGGCAGGTGCAAGGGAAGGAGGGGATGAGTAAATTCACACTTAATGGATGTGGTGTACACCGTCTAGAATGGGCATGCTTGTGGCTCCTACTCAGGTGATGCGAATGGAATATATGTAACCTAAATGTTTGTACCCCCATAAAAATTTTGAAAAAAAAAAAGAAATTACTGATAGGGAAGGACTTACTCATGTTGTTTTGTTAATTATTTCCTGTATGTTGTGTAGATTTTTGTCTGTTGTTCTCTCTCTTACTGCCTTCTTTTGTGTTTTGTTGATTTTTTTGTGGTGACATGCTTTGATACCCTTCCTGTTTCCCTTTGTGTACATTCTGTAGATATTCTCTTTGTGGTTACCACAGGGATTTACAATCTATTGTAAATTGATACCAATGTAACTTAAATTGTATACCAAAACTCTACTCCTTTACAATTCTTTTCCCCATCTTATGTTACTGATGTCACAAATTATATCTTTATATATTATACATATTATATATTCATTAACATAGATTTTAAGCTTTTGTATTTTAAATTCTATACAAGAATTAAAAGTGGATGTATGTACAAAACTATACAATACAGTCTCTCTATATGTTCATACATTTACCTTTACTGGAGAACTTTATCTTTTCATATGAGCTTGTTTTGCCATGCAGCGTCCGTTTGTTTCAACTTGAAAGACACCCTTCAGCATTTCTTGTAAAGCAGATCTAGTGGTAATGAACTCCCTCAGCTTTTGTTAATCTGGGAAAGTCTTTATTTCTCCTTTATTTTTGAAGGTTAATTTAGCTGGATATAGTGTTCTTGGTCGACAATATTTTTTTCTTTCAGCACTTCGAATATATCATCTGTCTTCTGGCCTGCAAGATTTCTGCTGAGAAATCCACTGATAATTTTATAAAGGCTTCCTTGTACATGACAAGTCACTTTATTTTGCTGCTTTCATGATTTCGTCTTTGTCTTTGACTCTTGACTGTTTGGTTATATGTCTCAGTGTGATTCTCTTTGGGTTATATTAGCAACCATTTCTGGAGCCTCTGGAATCAGTCTGTCCATTTCTTTACTCAAATTTGGGAAGTTTTTGGCCATTATTTCTTCAAATATACTATGTTTCCCCTTCCCTCTCTCTTTTCTTTCTGTGACTCCTGTAATGTATGTATTGACCTGCTTGATGGTATCCTGTAAGTCCCTTAGGCTCTCTTCACTTTTCTTAATTCCTTGTTTTTGTTCCTATGACTCAATAATTTCAAATGATCTGTCTTCAAGTTCACTGATTCTTTCTTTTCTGCATGATCAACTCTGCTGCTGAATCCCTATAGTAAAAATTTCAATTCCGTTATTGTACTTTTCAGCTCCAGAATTGTTTCAGTTTTTTTAATAGGTTCTATTTTGTTGTCACTCTGTACTTAATGTGTCTTTTTTACTCTGCCTTTTTTTCCTAAGATTTTCTCTTTATCACTAATTTTAAGCATGTGTCTGGGTGTGAATTTCTTCATTTTTATTATGCCGGGGGTTATTGAACTTATTAGGTCTGTAGGTTTAGATTTTTCATTAAATTTGGGAAAATTTATTTGTTATTCATTCAAAATTTTTTTCTGTTTTCCTCCCAATCCTTGTGCACTTAACGGGTCTAATTACACATATATTAGGCTATTTGAAGTTGTCTTATTGCATTATTCTTATTTTTTTCTCCATCTGTGTTTCATTTGGGCAGATTTCTTTCTGTTTTTTTTGTTTGTTTTGCAAGCTTTAATTGGAAAGAAATGCCAAATACATTTGGTTACCTTTCTTCTTAAGCCTTCACATTTAAAAAATAATCTTATACTGAAACTAATTTCATACTGTTTCTTTCTAATTCACCCTGATTTCTATCGATGGGCCAAACATCAAAGGACTTGGGTTCTTTCAATAGCTGGTGGCAACCTTTTGTCTCAAGCCAGAGGACATATTCTCTACCTGCTTAGGCTGAGGAAATGAACTAAATTTTGATCCTTAGCAAGTCCAGCAAGTTCAAAAGGTCCGTGCAGGTCCTACCACAGCCTTTATCTGAGTTTCTCCGCTTTATTTCTCTCAATCAGGAAAAGAGAAAGAAAAAACAGGTTGTGAAGATCTCCATAATAACAGTAGAAAAATTCTATGGCCAGGTTCTTTAAGTAAAGATTATTTTCCTTTATGTTCTTTTTTGTTGTTTTATTTTATTTTATTCTTTTTTTTCACTCAAGAAGTATTGTTTTGTTTTTTATTTCAGCATATTATGGTGGTACAAATGTTTAAGTTACGTGTGTTGCCTTTTCCCCCCGGAGGGCAGATTTATTTCTATTTTTTTCAAATTCACCAATCTTTTTTTCTACAATGTCTAATCAACTGTTAATATAATCCATTGTATTAATGGTTTGTATCTCTAGAAATTCAATTTGTCTTTTTCTATCTTCTTTGGCTCTACTTACTATACTAAATCTTTTCTCTAGCTTCTTTAACATATGAAAGATAGTAATGATGATTATTTTAATTTCCTTATCTACTAACTTTATTATTTTTGTCATTTTGGAGTTGGTTTTGATGAATTTTTCTCACTATCAGCATATTTTTCTACTTCTTTGAATGTCTGGTATGCAA
This sequence comes from Cheirogaleus medius, assembly GCA_008086735.1. Taxonomy (NCBI): domain Eukaryota; kingdom Metazoa; phylum Chordata; class Mammalia; order Primates; family Cheirogaleidae; genus Cheirogaleus; species Cheirogaleus medius. Next base: position 194,386 of record VBSM01003210.1, read on the forward strand.
ATTATGCTTGGTATGGGAATTATGTCAAGACTCTGTGGCAATATGGACACATAAAAGAAAATAACAATGCTCAACAATTTGCTCTAGGAGAAAATGAGCATTTCCTAACTCTTTAGCTAGCTTCTCATAGAACCTGCACAGAGGATGGAACTCAACAAAGACTGAGGATAAGACCTAGAAAGGTTTAGGTGGTGAGGAATGAAGCTGAGGAGTTCTGAGAAGTTGGTATTTCTCTTCTCAGAAACTTAGAGGGCAAGGCCAATAGCTGAGTATGAGGGAAAAGTAGAAGGAGAATGACTTGAGGAGATGCAATGTGCTAAGAGCTAAAGCTGGGTGATGAGAAATCCACCAAAAAGTATTAAAATGAGTGTTTTAATAGTTGGTCCTAGCTGAGGTTAGGGCATAGGCCTCAGAAAAGTGGGTAGTGGTATTTCTTAGGCAAGAATCCTCATGACATTCTCTAGATCCCTAAGTTTTCCCAAATTTCCAAGTATTTCCTTTACTAAAAGCCCCCCTTGTCTGTTAAGTGTCCCAGCTCTGATCACCGTCCCCTTTAGTCAGTCATTCCACACCTTTGCACAGCACTGTTATCCATCAAATGGCAAAGGCTGGGGTTCTGGGTGACTTTTTAGAGTCCCACCACTTTGTAACTCTTTCTGGATATCGCATAGGGCTATTAGAACTCTTAAATTCATTTCTTTGATTTTCTAGTTTAACTTTCAGAGTAAATCATTTGCCTCTGTATGTCTTTCACCTTCTCTTCATTTTCTCCCTCCTTCCTGTATAACTATACAATCATTCTCCTGGTTTTTGATCTCCCTTCTTGGGAGTAATATGTAATATTCATTCTCACTTCCAGTCTTTTTTAAAAAAATTCCTTATCTCTGGTTTCCTCTTGCATATTTGTGGCAATTATTTATTTCCCCAAAATTCATTTTCCCTGTTTTTCTGCACATATATTTTCCCAGCATGACTACATTTCCCTGGTTCGCTTGCAGCTAGGTGAGGCAATGTAACTAAATTTTTTGCCAATAGAATGTGAACAGAAGTTATGTATACAATATCTGCCTCATTTGCTTAAAATAAAGTGTTTTCCTTGAGCTTTCCGTTGTGTCCCTTCTACAAGCTAAAATGTAGAGCTCCTGGCAACTTCATTATGGTGAAGAGAATCATAGCCTAGGAGATCAAGAATCGTTGACTTGGAAGGAACTGGAGCAGCCTGGAAACCACCCCACCACTCAAGCAAACCTTCAGATTGTTGAGTGAAAGAAAAAATTAAGCCCTAATATATTTGGATCTCTTTGTTTTAGCAGTTTAGACTTTAACCTAACTGACACACATTTATTCCTGAATGGTAACAAATCATTAACATGACAGGAAGGGAATTCCTTGTTCACGTATCTTTTATTTTGTTGAAAAAAACATAGCCTGCTTGGGCTTAATGCTACCAAGGCAGAATTTCTCTATGTAATTATTTCTATTGATGAACCATCCATGACAACTAACATGGTTTCTAAAATGGATTCATGTACACATTTTATTTAGTCCAAAGGAAAATCCTAAAGGTAGGTATTATTATTCCCATTCTATAGATTCAAAAATTGAGATTCAGAGAGATTATGAGACTTACACAAATTTACACAGATATTTAAGTAACAGTAAAGTCTCAAAGACATTAGTGAACCATTTAGTTTAGTGCTTGTTACAAATATATACCTTGCTGCCTGGTAAAATTAGAACCGTTTGGAGTGTTTTCTAATAACAAACCCTCAGATATCTAGCCTGCTCTCTGCTTGCTAAACAATACAGAAGAAAAAACATTCATTTGTAAATAGGTGCCAAATTGGTGGAAGATGAAATAAAATACTGCCAGCCTTTTGGCAGGCATTATGTACTGTGATAATGAGGTAAATCTTTTCATTATTGTAATTGAGTGTTGGAGAAGTTAAGAGATTCACCCAAAGTCACACAACCAGTAGCTTTCAGGGTTGGGATTTGACCCTGGGCTGTAAAGACTCTGAAGCCCATGTTATTGCCACTGAAGCCTGGGGGTAACCTCTGAATGAGATGGAGGCTCTGTAGACAGAGTGACCACTTAGCTCCAGGGAGTTAGGGAAGGCTTAGCAGAAGAGATGGCGTTAGATCTGTTGGGATTTGGATAGGTAGAGCGAATGTGGGGGCTGGAGGAGGGAAGCAGCAAGGATGTAGGCGAGCCAAGGTGTGACTGAGGCTTGGTGAGGAGCCAGCTCTATTAGAGGAATTGGCTTATGCAGAGAAGTGTGGAGATGTTTGCTTCTGTCTTCCATGGAGAGCAGTCCAGAAATGCTAGCTGCCTGTCTGACACCCTCCTTCCAGTCCATCCGTATGTGTGGACACATTCTGAGCACCTGAGCTTGGCTCTGCCCTGCCCCAGACTCTGTGAGTTGGGACAGAGCGAGTGTCCTGCCACCCCCACTTGGGCTTACATCCCTTTTCACACATTTGGATCAGAAATCTGAACTGGCCTTTGTGTGAACCCCAATGACAGCCAAGTCCCCAGCAAAGAGACACTTACTTTAATTGCTCCTTAAGGGTCCACTTAGAGTAATCACTGTGAACAGCTCTCCCTAGTGTCTCCCTCAGGCAGCGACAGACATTGCTAAAGTTGAGTCACATATTCTTGGCAAGGTCAGCTTAAATATGGGAAGTAAACCATCCTGTCTAGACTGTTCTTGTCACAGATTGCACACTGTCTCAGTTGTCAACAGGTTTCCAACCTCAACTGTGGTTGACAGAGAGGGGATGGCCGTACATAAAACCTATTAGCTCCAGAAAGGTGAAATAACTTTTTCAAGGTAATTATGAGTGTTATGAGGATGGTTCTTTCCATTGAGTGACATAAAAAATTAAGAAAAGTTCTGTTCATAATTCTAAGTCTGCTTAATTTGAATCATTAACTGTGTAAAAAACCTGATTGTTTTTGTTGAGCTGACCCAGAGTCAGTAACATTTGAATATTTCTCCCTGTGTGTTATTAATATTTGATCAGTAAATGAAATAATAGAGTAAATGGGGCACCAAAACTGGTTAAGAGATTTTGGGTTTGCACTGCACACCTCAGTCATAAATATGATCATTAAAATTCTTGCTTTTTCTTTGTCTTGGCTTTTATTTGATATTTAATGGGGTTGGATTTAGAGAGGCAACTAACAAATTACAGAACAGATTCTGGACTGGAGTCCCAAAGCCTCGGGACCGCATACCAGTTTTGTCATTCATACTCTGTGACTAGGGTAAGTCATTTGGATTCATTTGCGACTTTCCAATAAATAGGTGAATAAGGTCATCTTCAAAATGTCTTTTGATTTAAACCTAAGCATATGAGATTTTGATATGTTCTTATTTTTAGTTTTCTATTCTTGAAACATGTTTATAATAGAAATATTTACCTTCATATAAAATTAAAGGACATTGGATTAATTATATGGTGTCTGAAAATCCTTGAACCCCTTTAGAGATAAAAATAATGAAAGTAGTCAAGTTCTCCATTATTAATTAAGCACCTTAAAAGAGCAATAATTCTCCACTTGTGAAACTATAAACTATAATTGGAACTAAGAGAAAATTTCACTACAAATAAGTTGTACTCTATGTAAAATTCACTCTATCTTTAGGACAATCTCAATGAAATGAACGTTTTAATTTCAGAGATTTTGAGGGTACCTATTTTTTTTTTTT
>VBSM01003210.1:198201-210099 GCA_008086735.1 Cheirogaleus medius
TGCCCGATAAATGTTATTCCTGTATGTCCACTTAGGTGTTGATCAGTGAAACCATTGAGGACATGTGGTGCTTATTTTTCCATTTTTGGGATACTTCACTTAGTAGAATGGGTTCCAGCTCCATCCAGGAAAATATAAGAGGTGCTATATTATCATTGTTTCTTAAAGCTGAATAGTACTCAATATACCACATTTTATTAATCCACTCATGGATTGATGGGCACTTGGGTTGTTTCCACATCTTTGCAATTGTGAATTGTTCTGTTATAAACATTTGAGTGCAGATGTCTTTTTCATAGAGTGCCTTTTGATCTTTTGGGTAGATGCCCAGTAATGGGATTGCTGGATCAAATGGAAGATCTACTTGTATCGCTTTAAGGTATCTCCATATTGCTTTCCACAGAGGTTGAACTAGTTTGCAGTTCCACCAGCAGTGTAGGAGTGTTCCTATCTCTCCGCATCCATGCCAACATTTATTGTTTTGGGATTTTTTGATAAAGGCCATTCTCACTGGAGATAAGTGATACCTCATGCCCACTATCTCCACTTCTATTCAACATAGTGCTGGAAGTCCTGGCTATAGCAATCAGACAAGAGAGTGGAATTAAAGGCATCCAAATGGAGGCAGAAGAGATCAAACTCTCACTCTTTGCTGATGATATGATATTATATCTACAAAACCCCAAGGATTCAACCAAGAGACTCCTGGAATTGACAAATGAATTTAGTAAGTTTCAAGATACAAAATCAATACACACAAATGAGAGGCATTCATATATGCCAATGACAGTCAAATTGAGAACCAAATCAGAGACTCAATACCCTATGAAACACTGAGGAAGGAAATAGCAGAGGATATAAACAGGTAGAAAACCATACCATGCTCGTGGGTCGGCAGAATCAACATTGTTGTTTCTTTAAAGTGGTAAAAAACCATCCAAGATATTTAATAGGGTTTTATTTTCTCAGTAGCTTGAGTGCCAAAGAGTTTAATAAATGTGGAAAATAACCACTGTTTAAATATCCTATTGCCTTGCATGTGGGGGTTCACTGTGTTGTCTGTCTGAATGTAGTATGTGTTTAAACTTGGCAATTGCTACCTGAAAGGGTGTTTTTTTTTTCTCACATCCTTGGTAATATTATTGTGATGCTTGATGAGAATTAAAGCCAATGTCTTATGAATCTTGGGGGAGCAAGGTCTTTGTTATTATATTCAGAAGAAGAAATAACTGGCTGAGGTCCAACAGACATATGGTTATTCTCATAGAAAGAGGAGTGGCACCCTGAATCTTTGATCTCCTCCTGACCAATTGTCAGAGGAGACTGTCCACCTGCCTGCAAATCACAGTGAGTGGGTAACCATCTGATGGCTAATTTGTTCCCTGGGTGTGAGTGTGTTTGTTGAAACTTTCTTGTACTCAGCACCTGTTCAAAACTTTATTTGTGTTGCAGGTTTTTTTCTAACCTTATTCTGGGCTGAGTTAAAAGGTAGACGGAGTTCAAGGTCTCCTTCATAATAGGTTCTCTTGGTGCTACAGGAACAGTGTGTGACAGACCCAGCACTGGCTGCTGGGTGGCTGCTCAGTGATGGATGTTTGTCTCCTGGGTGCAGCTGCAGGTGCTCACTCTGGTTTGTTTGTGATATGATCTGTGAGGTGAACCATGATGTCATGTTGGCTGGGGAGTCAGGTGGCTAAAATCCTATGGAGGACATCAGTGGGAAGTGCAGAAACCTCACACTGGGACCTCAGTGGGACAAACCCAGTTCTGTCCTTTGAACCCTGAACTTAAACAGGAATCACTCACCGGGCCATGGTAAGGAGCAAATAACGTTACGGGTATTTCTCCAGATCCACAACTCACACTGGGAAAAAGTAATTATTCGATCTTTTTGTCCCAAACAAAAATGAAATCAGCTAAAGTGTATTGTATTTATTGTGTCCACTAAAGTTGAGTTATCCTGATTCCTTGCTGCTGGGAAGGTGCCCAGATGGAACCCCATCATTTCCATCATCTCCAGGCAGACTCCATGCTAACGTAGCCTTGCTGCTCAGAGTCATAGGGATTTCATGCCCTTCTCTTCCCAGAGCGGTCTTCACCTCACAAATGGTGATATGACCCAGATTGGAGGTGAGGTTTGGTCATTTTGTGTAAACTTTTTAATGTTTTAGTGGTAAATAAATTTCTTGAAGTTTGACAAAACTCAGAATTATTAATTAAAAGTGAACATCTTCCTTAACTCTCTTAATGAATAAAGAGTTGAAAAGAAGGGAAAAGCGACTGTGTACCATGCCGATTTGATCTTAAGCAAATACAGAATGCGCACTGCCTTGAGAATAGGCGTCATTGTGCTATTATCCATACTGGGCTGCCTTTTAGCATTATCTTAACACGCATCTGAGTGCCCACCCACTGCCTGCCAGGCATGGGGCCCGGTGCCAAGAAGGGATGTCCAGGGATCCATGGGGCATATACGAACCACAGGGGAGACAGTTGGGTGACCCGATCAAGCAGTGACATGTAATGGGTTCTAGGATGGAAGTCGTACGGAATCTTGAGGGGCCACAAAGGAGAGTGGGCCTTTCTCCCCAGGGAAGTGATGTTTGAGAAGGAGAGGCCTGATGATTGAGCTGGTTGATGAAATGGAGGGTATTCCTGGCTGAGGGTCTTACAAGAACAGAACCAAGAAAGCCTGTGTGGCCCAGTGCGTGGGCCTGTCTGGGAGTGCTGGGTGTGGGAGCAGCTGCAGCTCCGAGGGTTGGGAGGAGTGGGAAGATAGGCTGGAGAGGAGGGCCCGGGAGGAGCCACAGGAAGCATTTATTCTGTCAGCAGTGGGGAGCCAGGGAAGAATTGTTAGAAGGAGAATTATATGACACATCTGCCTTTTAGAAGGATCATTGTATAGAAAAATCAGAAAATGTAGACCAGAACAATCAAGGAAATGAAAATCAGTCATAATCCACTCCCATTGTTCACTCTGCTCTGTCACTCACCAGTTGTTTTTTCTATAGGTCCATACACAAACATGCTTCAAAAAAAAAACACACACACAAAAACCAAAAACCAAAAAAACCCCCACAAAAAACCAAATGAGATCCTATGGTACACGTTACTTTTAATCTTTTTTCATTCCATTTTTAAAAGCATCAGTAAAATACTTCCAAAGCATTGGTTTGATAACTACATAGCATTGTGTGAAGATATCATAATATACTCATGAATATAGGTTGCTTTTAAATGTTCATTATAAATAACACTGCTCTGTCACCTTAAAGATGTTTTGAGTTATTTCCTTAGGATAAATTTCCAGAAGGGAAAGTTCTGGCTCAAATGGAATACTTTATTTTATTTTATTTGTTTTGTTTTGTTTTCATTTTAATAGGGTGCCAGTGGTTTTTGGTCACACAGATGAATTGTATAGTGGTGATGTCTTGGTTTTTAGTGTGCCTGTCACCAAATAGCATACAGTGCACCTGACAGACAGTTTTTTTTCTCTTACCTCTCCCATCCTCCCCTCTTCTGAGTCTCCAATGTCCATTGTACAACTCTGTATGGCCTTGTGTACTTGTAGTTTAGCTTTCACTTTAAGTGAGAACATGTGGTATTTGGTTTTCCATTCCTGCATTACTTCACTTAGGATAATGGCCTCCAGTTCCATCCAAGTGCTGCAAAAGACATCATTTCATTCTTTTTTATGGCTGCATGGGGAATACACATTTCAAAAGGCCTGCATCTTTGCAACATACTCATGCTAGTCAATAGCATGCTTTTCTAACTTTGCTAGATCGTGGACAATAAAGAGTGGTTCATTGATTTAATTTGCATTTCTTTGAATGAGGTTGAATGATGCTTCATGAGTTTAATTGGCCATTTGTATTTACTTTTTATGAAATAAATATTCATGCCCTTTGCTTGCTGTAATAGTGGTGTATTTGTCTTAATTAATATGTTCTAGCGTATTTATATAATATCATTCACCCCATAATGTGAGGTGTGAATGAAACATGGTAGCAGCTTTCCTTAGCATCCCTCTCCTTTATCTCTCTAGCCCTGAAATCACATGAAGCTGTGGGTGGAGATTCATTTGATAGTCCTGGAAAACCCTCTCAGCCCAAGGAACATGAGTAACCAGACACTGGTAACAGAGTTTATCCTGCAGGGCTTTTCAGAGCACCCAGAATACCAGGTGCTCTTATTCATCTGTTTCCTCTTCCTTTACTCTGTGGCCCTCACAGGTAATGTCCTCATCATTTTGGCCATCACCTTCAACCCTGGCCTCCACACCCCCATGTACTTTTTCCTGTTCAACTTGGCTACTATGGACATTATCTGCACCTCTTCCATCATGCCCAAGGCCCTGGAGGGTCTGGTGTCAGAGGAGAGCTCCATCTCTTATGGAGGCTGCATGGCCCAGCTCTATTTTCTCACGTGGGCTGCATCTTCTGAGCTGCTCCTCCTCACAGTCATGGCCTATGACCGGTATGCAGCCATCTGCCACCCCCTGCATTATAGCACCGTGATGAGCAGGGCGTTCTGCAGCATGCTAGCCACAGGTGTGTGGGTACTCTGTGCCTTCAACACAGCCATCCACACAGGGCTGATGCTGCGCTTGAATTTCTGTGGCCCTAATGTTGTTACCCATTTCTTCTGTGAGATCCCTCCTCTGCTACTTCTCTCCTGTAGCTCCACCTATGCGAACAGTGTCATGATTGTCCTGGCTGACACCTTTTATGGCATACTGAACTTCCTCATGACCATCGTGTCCTATGGCTTCATCATCTCCAGCATCCTGAAGATGAGGACTGCAGAGGGGAAGCAGAAAGCCTTCTCCACCTGCTCGTCCCACCTAATTGTGGTGTGCATGTATTACACTGCTGTCTTCTATGCCTACATAAGCCCCGTCTCCAGCTACAGTGCAGAGAAGAGCAAGCTGGCTGGCGTGCTGTACACCATGTTGAGTCCTACCCTCAACCCCCTCATCTATACTTTGAGAAACAAGGAGGTCAAAGCAGCCCTCAAGAAGCTTTTCCCTTTCTTCAGATATTAATTTGTGGGAATTAACCTTTCTGTGAGGGGTCTAATTAGCAAGTTTTGGTCTGGAAGGTCAGTAAACCTATCTTTTCCACTCCAGTGGAACATCTGCATGGATAAGCTCGGAGATCTAGTGCTCCAAGACAGGCTGATAGGAGGATTATGGTTGGGTGTGACCCACAAGCCTCTGAGACATGGGATCTCAATGTCTGACCCCAAGGTGATGTCAGTGCTAAATTGACAGGGAAGCAACATTCTTTAGGAAAAGAAAAAATGCTCCTTGTGTTTTAGACTTATAGCCATATCAAATGTTTTCCTTTTTATTATTTTGTGTGTGCAGTGTTCAGGGCATAAATCCTGAAATTACACCTAGAATTTAGGTGTGTAGGCCTGAAATTACACCTAGAATTTAGATGTGTAGACTTAGGCAGGATTGTGGACCCCACAGAGCTTGGAGGATTGCCAGACTGAGGAATTGCTTTAAGGTGACCACTGGCCCCTAAGAAACCTTCTGCCCCCATGATCTTACCTCAACTCTTTCATGTGAAGCCAGCTGGCCATTGAAAATAGTTTGATTCTAATGCAAACTGTTGTTTCTGTTTTTCTCTTTTCTTCTCAGTAACACTCAAGGTGAAATGTATTATTAGGACCACTACTTTGCTTTGAATATAGAAATTCTAACTTTAACACCTAGAAAAATGCCCCAAATTTCTTACCCCTCCTTGCCCTTCTTCTCAGATTATGAGTATCTGACCTACCTCACTGGCCTGGAATGGAGACAAACTCTATGACTTGGCTCTAATAAGTTATACAACATTGGGACAAGGCATTGCTATCCTTTCATTGTTTCAGAATATAACTGGATGACAAATCCTCCATGACTTGCATTTGTGCTTTGTGCTATTAGAAAACTGTCCTGGAAAATCCATTCTCTTTATCATGACCCACTAAAGATGAAAGGAAGTTTCATTCTTCTGCATGTGGCTATTCAGTTTTCCCAGCACCATTTATTAAATAGTGTGTCCTTTCCCCAGTGTATGTTTTTGTTTGCTTTGTCAAAGATCAGTTGGTTATTGGGACCTGAAACAATAAAAATTCCAGAAGAAAACCTAGAAAAATTCTTCTGGACATCAGCCTAGGCAAAGAATTTATGGTTAAGACCCAAAAAGCAAATGCAACAAAACAAAAATAAACAAATGGAACTTAATTTAAAAGCTTCTGCACAGCAAAAGAAATAACTAGCAGATAAATAGAACCTACAGAATAGGAGAAAATATTCGCAAACTATACATCCAATAAGACTAATATTTAGAATCTATAAGGAACTCAAATCAGCAAGAAAAAAATAAACAAATTGCCCCATTAAAAAGTAGGCAAGGGACATGAAAAGACATTTTTTAAAAGAAGAGATACAAATGGCCAACAAGCATATGAATAAAATGTTCAACATCACTAATCATCAGGCAAATACGAATTAAAACCACAATGAGATACCACATTACCCCAGTCAGAATGGCCATTATTAAAAAGTCAAAAAACAATAGATGTTGCAATAGGTGTTGGTGCGGATGCAGGGAAAAGGGAACACTTACACACTGTTGGTGGGAATGGAAATAAATGTAACTTCTATGGAAAAAACGTATGAAGATTTCTCGAAGAAATAAAAGTTTATCTACCATTTGATCCAGAAATACCACTACTGGCTATCTACACAAAGTAAAATAAGTCATTATATCAAAAAGACACCTGTACATGTATGTTTATCACAGCACTATTCACAGTAGCAAAGATATGGACTGCTGATCAACTGATGAATGCATAAAGAAAATGCGATATATCCAGAAATCCCATTACTGAGCATTTACCCAAAGGAAAAACAGACATTCTATAAAAAAGAAACCTGCACTAGAATGTTTATAGCAGCACAATTCACGATTGCAAAGATGTGGAAATAACCCAAGTGCCAATCAATACATGAGTGGATTAATAAAATGTGGTATATGTATACCATGGAGTTCTACTCAGCCACAAAAAACAATGGCACCTTTTGGTTTATCCTGGATAGAGTTGGAACCCATTCTACTAAATGAAGTATCTCCAAAATGGAAAAACAAGCACCACATGTACTCACCATCAAATTGGCATTAACTGATCAGCACTTATGTGCACATATAGTAGTAGCATTGATCGGGTGTCAGGCAGGTGGGAGGGGGAGGAGGGGATGGGTATATTCACACCTAATGGGTGCGGTGCGCACCGTCTGGGCGATGGACATGCTTGAAGCTCTGACTCAGGTGGGGCAAAGGCAATATATGTAACCTAAACAGTTGTACCCCCCTAATATACTGAAATAAAAATATATGTATTAAAGAAAAAGAAAAGTATAAATAGAAAAGTATAAAAAGAAAAGTATAATGAGATGTGAATGTATACCTGTATCTTTGGAATTGAATAAAAACAAATATAGTTTGCTATTGTAGGTGGAAGCTGAGAGTGGAATGTGATATTCGATTTAGAAGGGATGAATTGTCCATGGTTCTCCATCCAGTATTCTTTATTTTTTTTCTTTTATTTCATTATATTATGGGGCTACAGATATTGTTAGGGTTACATATATTGCCCCTGCCAACCCTCCCCCCCCCACTGTGCTAGAGCTTCAAGCATGTCAACCTCCTGGTGGTGCGCATCACACCCATTATGTAAGTATTCATTCTCATTATCATTCATCAGAAGCATGTTGATTTTAAACATGAAATTAAAAAATTTGATGAATTGTGGCTGATTGTGGTTTTGTCATGTAGATTGTTACAGACCAGGTTTCCCATCTTCTAATAGCATTCTATCTCCCAAATAACATGCTGCAACCCTCAGTGGTCTTGGAGACTTTCCAATGACCAGTGCTTTGAAACTATTGCCAATGACTCAATTTGACTGTTAAGAGATTTTCAACATGCCATGAAGAGTATTTATTGTATTATTCATCTTATAATTTTTATATTTTCTATATTTTACAATGGATTTAAAAAATAAAAAGCACTTGGACAAATACTGGGATTCTAAGAGAGCATTACTAATTTGACAAAACAGAAATACGAGACTTGGTCTCTATTCTTACCAAGCTGATAATACAGTTAAACATACACCAGCACCCATGATAACGAAAATAAACAGAGACTGCATGTAAGTTTGAGACCTTGCTACTGTTGAGCGGTCGCCGAGGAAGCCTGAATGTCACAGGTCCTCAGCACAACCTGGCTCAGGACGGGGTTTGCTGGCCAGGAAGGGTAAGTGGGGCTAAGTGGTGTGGGACCACCCAGGTGGGGCTGGGGCAGCTGTGGTCTTGGCTTCCTAAAAATTGACCCTGTGAGGAGAAGCAATTGGGGCGGGTAAGTGAGAAACAATTCCAGTGGTTTCTGGTGCAATGAGTGGACCCTGTTTATCTCAGTAATCTTCAGGCTGATGCATGACACCATCTTTACTCAGGAAAGTCCAAATAGGAGAGTTCCTTCACAGAGATGGGCCGTCAACCTTCCCTTAGTTCTGAATTCTCTCCCAGATCCCCAAAGCCCACCTTTTTCAGGCCCAACACCTTTTTCTTGTTCTTCAAACTCAAACAGGTCCATGTTAGCCTTCAGATCACTCTTCTCTCTGCTGTTCAGCTGAGACCCCTATCTTGGACTCTGCTCATCCATCCCTTTGCACCCTGTGTGAGTCGCATGTCCTTGTCCCTGTAGCTGACTTGGTGCAGTAGAGTGTCCCTCCATGTAGAATGCTGCCTTTCTTGGTGCTTGCCTTCTCAGGAACAAATGTATTCTTTTCCTCCAACTAGCAACTAAGACTTTGTTATTTTTGCACATGCTTTTACAGGGAATGGTGACAATTTGCTTCCTTCAGCTGAAACTGAGATGCAGCTCTTGCTTCCCTGTGATGTTATCTCTTAACATTAGTCCTGTAATTTAACGCACACAAACTCATGACCCCACAGGCTTCCAGCAGGCAGATGTTATATGACTTCACATTATCAAGTCTTTTAAGAGCCACAGAGTAGAAGTGATACAACTTCTGTTTTACTAATTTATCTGCTTTTTGTCTTTGATAATGTATATCAGTCAAGAAAAGCACATACTTACTTTGAAAGACTTTCCAACCACAAGTGCTTATCTTCTTGGCCTTCCTGACTCGATCAGACATCCTCTCAGTGGTAGAAACCAGACTGATGTACCAGGATCAACAACCATAACAATGATGGATCTGCCTGGTGAAGATATGACCTGGGTCTGTAGTGCATCCAGCTGCCTTTCTGTGGAGGTTGCTTCACAAACTTAAATCTTAGCCACATTTCTGTCCTTTGACCCCATACAAGAAGGCAGTTGTGTGTTTGTGTTTTATATCAGCTTTCCTTACTTTTTTTTTCAGTTTAGGAATTAATCTTTGGATGCAACTATATCGGGGTTTGTCAACCTCCACACTATTGGCATTTTGGGCTGGCTTATTGTTGTGGGAGCTGACCTGTGCATGGTAGGGCATCTAGCTGCATCCTTGGCCTCTGCCAACCAGATGCTGGTAGGACCATTCCAGTTGTGATGACCAAGACTATCTCCAGACATTGCCAAATATCTCTGGCTGCAGGGAAAGATCACCCCTGGATGAGAACCACTGATCTACAGCCAACCAGAGATGATCTTTCTCACACTTGGAAGGATGTTTTGTTGCTGCCGTGCCCCTCTCATCACTATAATCACTGCCTCTAGCTAACATGAGAGCTACCACATGCTAGGTCTGGGACTAAGTACTAGCACAGATTGTTCCTAGCTTTCCACTAAGACCATAAGAGGCTAGACAACATGTCCAAGTCACACAATGTGGGTGGTAGACTTGGGATTTGAATGGAGACTCCATGAATCCAGAGCATATGCTCTTAGCCTGCAAAGCGTATTATAGCCCATCATGGACTCCGGCTTCTGGTGCTGTCCGTAGTTGGGACAACAAGGGGCTTTGTTAACAAGCGGTATGTCCTCTGAGGCTCCTGCCCAACATGGCCAATGAGCCTGGAAGAGCAGTTTTTTTGAAAGGTAGCGATTGACCTCAGCAGAGGACACAAGATTTCAATCTGCCAACTTTTGTCAGAGCGACTGAATTGGTGCAATATTATCTGCCACTTAGCTACAGAGATGGGATACCTGAGCCACTTTCCCAGGAGCAGATTTCTTAGGGCCTGTCTGGCAGTTGTAGACATTTATTCCAGAGAAAGCGTACCTCCATAAGACTGGGGAAGCCCCATCACATTTCATTTCCATAGCATGGAACAGATTCTTATTTTATCTTTTAAATTTAATCTAAGGACCCCCTTCTTCTTGGAAAGGGAAGGTGGAGAAGTTACCTTCATCAAAGGAGTGACTTTCATCAAAGGCAAGCAGGAAAGGTATTTGGCCCACTCCATAAGGGAGGTAGGGGTAGGCTTTCATCCTCCACCACCAGCTGGGGTGAGCCCAGTGCACTCTCGAGTGAGAGCTCTACCAATAAACTGGACACCACAGCTGCGTCCTGGCTCTTCAGCAGCCCAGCTAGACAGAGCCCCTGGCATTCTCTATAAGGTTGGGATGAGGAAGGTGCCTGGGCTCTTAAAGACAATATCTCCTTATGCTGGTTCTACATCACATTCAAGAGCCAAGCTGTGACTGGGTCTTGCTTTTGTCCTTTTCCAGGGTTGAGCGAGCCTCATGTCTGGCCGACCATACATCTGAGTCAGAACTTGTTGGTAGTTTGATACTGAGTTGATCTGCATTTGTGTGTTGCCATATGCTGTCTTTTCCCCCTTAAACACTGGCACTAAGCCTGTGACAGAAAAATCACAAGAATGAGATCTACCATCATGCTTTATTTTTCCAAATTATAATGACTTATAATCAACAAATGTGTTTAGGTAGTACTATAAATGTGCTTTCTAAGGTGGAACTGTCACATATGTTAGCTATATTGGATAGTGAAAAAATGCTGAGCCCAAATGATCATCCAACCTCTACTCAGTTTCCCTGGGATGCTAATTCAGCCACCCACTGGAACCTTTATGTGGACCTGCCTGCCAGGGAACACACCACATTCTCCTGCCTCCCGCTGTGCTGCAGTAGCTGCCTAAACTGGTCTAGAGTGGAGGGTCCTGAATTCCTGGGCAGCAACTGCTCACTATTAACCTATTGTCTCTCAGTTCCAAACCCAGCTTGGGAACTCTGGGCCTGGGATTCTGCAAACCCTATTTCTTCTTTGCAGCTGGGTTTCTGTTAGTCTCTGCCCAGAGGGGAGCCTGGAGGGAGACTGCAAGGAGGAGGCCAGAGGAGGGAGCAGGTACATACTCTGTCCCACTAGCTCCTAGCTAGCATGACCCTAACAATGATTCCATAACTCTGCAGCAGTGATGGGTCTAGTGGCAACAGCTGGTTGCAAGTTCACAGCAGCCTCATTGGGCCTTTCAGAGATGCCAGGATGTGGTCACCAGTGAGGCTCGCTTGGAGGTCTGAATCCCTGCTCAGCGGGGCTCTCCTTGGTCCTGAGGAAGCAGCACCCACTGAGCAATGCCCATTCCTCAGGCCAGCACTCTGGCTCTGGGGGGTCTGTCATACCACAGGAGGACCAAGGCCACCCAGGAAGCCGACCTACCTCAGAGGTCTCTGGCCCGGTTCAGTGGAGCCCATTCTCTGGACTTCTCAGTAACAATGGCCTCAAGCTCTCTGCGTCCCTCCAGTCCCAGGAGATAAAGCTGCTTTCTGCAGTTACTGTCTTTGCATCACCTCAGTGTTTCCCTTGTGCCCCACAGTACTCCAAAACTTATCTAACCAATTCTCTATGTTAGACTCTCTTTGGGAAAATAGA
>VBSM01003210.1:210199-223365 GCA_008086735.1 Cheirogaleus medius
AGGGATCTCTTTTACCTAAGCACTCTGCCTAAAAACACATTTGGCTTTCCATATTTATCAGGTTTGCAGAGAAATAGGTCTAGAAAGTCAACAGAAGGTCAAAGCCTCATGTAGAAAGGATTGGACATTATTAACCCTTTACCCACAACCGGAGAAGGAAAAATGGCGAATATAAACCCAAACTGTTTATATCTTCTTCTGCATTTAGTGGGGTTAAAGCCCTGCAATTATCATGGTTTTGGTAATTTTTGGGATTGTGATAATCCTATATACTTACTCTCTGTTCTTGGGGATAAGTACAGTCTATCCTCAAGCTATACTCAGCAGCTTGCAAGTACAAGTACATCTATTTTCTCATTCACACTTTGGTGGGTCAGCTGGGCTCCCCTTGGTACCACTGGGATTGGAGGGTGTGGCTCTGGTTGAAGGCTGGCTTCAGGTATGCTCCATGTGTCTTCTCATGCAGAGACCTGTGGCTACCAGGGAAACATTCCTCTCTTGGCTGATGGGCAGAGTGGGAAAGACAAGCCAGACCAGACAAATCCACTTCCATCTCTCCTTGTGCCATGTCCACTAATGGTACAGTGGCCAAAGCAAGGCTGTGGCCAAGTGACATCAGGGGGTGGGGAATCACACTCTGCCTACTCAAGCAGAAAGCCCTGCAGTGTCATATGGGAAGGGGCATGGCTGTGATTTTACAGGCAGGATTGAGGAATTGGGAGCAATATTTTCATCTGCCATAATATCCCTCTTTTGGCTGTGGAAGGTGAATGCTACCTCCTATCTCCTCTACATTTGCCACAAATGAAATCTACAAAATGTGAATGGATTCTTTGCCTAAGAAAATAACAAGAATTTAGGGGCTTGCTGGTGGATGGGAGAGGGAAACTTCTGTGATGGAGTGTGGAAAGGGCTATGGAAAATATGATTGAAGACAGAGAGGGAAAGAGAATAGAATATGGTGGAAGTGATGTAGCATGATATCCAAGTGTAGGTGGGAACAGGCACTATAACTTCTGCCTGGTTCTGTCTTTTGGGATATTCATCCAGCTACTCTGCATCACCATGCTGAGAAATCACCTAGAGAAACTGTAGGGAGAGAGAGAGATGCTGGAGGATTCCCAGTTCTTTGAATATTTCTAGCCCAGGCATCAGACCTGTGAGTGAGGCAGCCTTTGAAGGACTCCAGACCCAGCCATGGCTTGACTACAACTGCATGAAAAACCTTGTGTGGAAACCACCTTGCTGAGTCCAGTCTGCTATCAGAAAAAATAAAAAATAAAAGTAATAAGGAATTCTTTTTGTTTTATGCCATTAAAGATTGGTTCGTTTGTCAGAGGCTAAAGATGCTAATTGACATGATTCCTGGACTTTTAAGAATATGGGCCATGGGGAATGACTTCATTTTTATTTCAGATTTCAAAAAAGGTTTGGAATTATGTTATAGTGAAATATGTTACAAATACATTATTTAATTATGATTGCAATATTTTTTCTATTAATACTTCATTTATTTACAAAATAATATTTTCTTTTTTTACTTTATAAGAGTATAATATACTCATTTTTTATTTCAGCATATTATGGGGGTACAAATGTTAAGGTTACATATATTGTCCTTGTCCCGCTCCACTTGAGTCAGAGCTTCATGCGTTTCCATCCCCCAGATGGTGTGCATTGCACTCATTATGTATGTATATACTCACCCCTTTCTCCCCCCTCCCATCTGCCCAATGCCTGATAAATGCTATTCCTATATGTCCACTTAGGTGTTGATCAGTTAATACCAATTTGCTGGTGAGCACATGTGGTGCTTATTTTCCCTTTCTTGGGATACTTCATTTAGTACAATGTGTTTCAGCTCGATCCAGGAAAACACAAGAGGTGCTATATCATCATCGTTTCTTTTTTCTTTTTTTTTAAATTTATTTATTTATTTTTTAATTTCAGCATATTATGGGGGTAAAATATTACGGTTATGTATATTGCCCATGCCCCCCTCCCCCCTTGAGGCAGAGCCTCAAGCATGACCATCCCCCATTCATCATCATTTCTTAAAGCTGAATAGTACTCCATGGTATACATATACCACATTTTATTAATCCAATCATGGATTGACTGGCACTTGGGTTGTTTCCACATCTTTGCAATTGTGAATTGTTCTGCTATAAACATTCGAGTGCAGATGTATTTTTCATAGAGTGCCTTTTGTTCTTTTGGGTAGATGCCCAGTAACGGGATTGCTGGATCAAATGGTAGATCTATTTGTATCTCTTTAAGGTATCTCCATATTGCTTTTCACAGAGCTTGAACTAGTTTTCAGTCCCACCAGCAGTGTAGGAGTGTTCCTATCTCTCTGCATCCATGCCAACATTTATTGCTTTGGGACTTTTTGATAAAGGCCATTCTCACTGGAGGTAAGTGATATCTCATTGTGGTTTTGATTTGCATTTCCCTGATGATTAAAGATGTTGAGCATCTTTTCATACGTTTCTTGGCCATTATTCTGTCTTCTTTCGAAAAGTTTTTGTTCATGTCCTTAGCCCACTTTATGATAGGGTTGTTTGATTTTTTCTTGCCGATTTTCCTGAATTCTAAATAGATTCTAGTTATCAGCCCTTTATGGGATGTGTAGCCTGTGAAAATTTTCTCCCATTCTGTGGGTTGTCTGTTTGCTCTCTTGACAGTTTCTTTGGCTGTGCAGAAGCTTTTTAGTTTGATCAGGTCCCATTTATTTATTTTTGTTGTTGCTGTGATTGCCTTTGGAGTTGTCTTCATAAATTCTTTGCCTAAGCCAATTTCCAGAAGAGTATTTCCAATGTTTTTCTCTAGAATTCTAATAGTTTCACACCTATGGTTCAAGTCTGTTACCCAGCGTGAGTTGATTTTTGTGAGAGGTGAAAGTTGTGGGTCCTGTTTCAGTCTTCCACATGTGGCTATCCAGTTTTCCCAGCACCATTTATTGCATAAGGATTCTTTTTCCCAGTGTATGTTTTTGTCTGCTTTGTCAAAGATTAGATGGCTATATGAGGACGGTTTTATATCTGGGTTCTCAGTTCTGTTCCACTGTTAAATGCCCCTAATCTTGTGCCTGTACCGAGCTGATGTAATTACTATAGCCTTGTAGTATAGTTTGAAATCTGGCAAATTGATACATCCCATTTTGTTTTTATTGCCTAGAATTGCTTTAGGTATACAGGGTCTTCTCTGGTTCCATACAAAGTGTAAAATTATTTTTTCTATATCTGTGAAAAATGATGTTGCTATTTTAATAGGGATTGCATTGAATGTGTAGATCACTTTGGGTAGTATAGACATTTTAACAATGTTGATTCTGTCGACTCATGAGTATGGTATGGTTTCCACCTGTTTAAATCCTCTGCTATTTTCTTCCTCAGTGTTTCATAGTTCTCCCTGCAGAGGTCTTTTACTTCCTTAGTTAAATCTATTCCTAGGTACTTCATTTTCTTTGTTGTTATTGTGAAGAGTATTGAGTCTTTGATTTGGTTCTCAATTTAACTGTTGTTGACATATATGAATGCCTCTGATTGGTGTGTATTGATTTTGTATCCTGAGACCTTACTAAATTTATTTATCAATTCCAGGAGTTTCTTGGTTGAATCTTTGGAGTTTTGTAAATATAATATCATATAATCAGCAAAGAGTGAGAGTTAGATCTCTTCTGCCCCCATTTGGATGTCTTTAATTCCACTCTCTTGTCTGATTGCTATAGCCAGGACTTCCAGCACTATGTTGAATAGAAGTGGAGATAGTGGGCAACCTTTCCTGGTTCCAGTTCTAAGAAGGAATGCTTTCAATTTTTCCCCATTCAGTATGATGTTGGCTCTGGGTTTGTCGTATATGGCTTGTATCATTTTTAGGTAAGCCCTGTCTCTGCCTATTTTATTAAGTGTTCTTATCATAAAAAGGTGTTGAATTTTGTCAGATGCTTTTTCTGCATCTATTGAAAGGATCATATGATCTTTGTTTTTTCTTCTGTTTATGTGGTGAATTACATTTATGGATTTGTGTATGTTGAACCATCCCTGCATGTCTGCGATGAAGCCCACTTGGTCTTGATGGATTATTTTCTTGATAAGCACCTTGATTCAGTTAGCTAGGATTTTGTTGAGAATTTTTCTATCTATATTCATAAGGAATATTGGTCTGTAGTTTTCTTTCTTTGTTGTGTCTTTCCTGGTATTGGTATCAGAGTGATGTTGGCTTCATAAAATGAGTTGGGGAGGATTCCATCCTTCTTGATGTTGTGGAATAATTTCTGCAGGATAGGCACCAATTCTTCATAGATGTGGTAAAATTCAGGGTGAAACCATCTGGTAGAGGAGTTTTCTTTTCAGAAAGATTTTATTGCTGTTTCAACTTAGGCACTTGATATTGGTCAGTTTAGGGATTCTATTTTTTCCTTGTTGAGCCTAGGGAGGCTATGTATTTATAAAAATTTGTCCGTTTCCTTCACATTTTCCAGTTTGTGTGCATAAAGGTTTTTATAGTATTCCTAGATTATATCTTGTATCTCTGTGACATCAGTTGTAATATCTCCTTTATTTCCTGATGGAGCTTATTAGAGATTTCTCTTTTCTGCCTTTCATTAGTCTAGCCAGTGGCATGTCAATTTTATTTATTTTGTTAAAAAACCCACTTTTTGTTTTATTAATCTTCTGTATAGGTTCTCTGTTGTCAATTTAATTTAGTTCTGATTTGCTCTTGTTAATTTCACTTCTTCTGCTGGGTTTGGGGTCGATCTGTTCTTCTTTTTCCAGCTCTTTGAGTTGATTCATCAGGTTGTCTATTTGTGATCTTTCTGCCTTTTGAATATAGGCATTTATGGAAATAAATTTTCCTCTCAGGACTGCTTTACCTGTGTCCCACAGGTTTTGATAACTTGTGTCTCCTTTGTCATTTAGTTCAAGGAATCTGTTGATTTCCATCTTGATTTCTTCTTTCATGAAGTGATCGTTCAGCAGAAGGTTGTTTAGTTTCCATGATTTTGTGTAGGAATGAGAGTTTCTGTTAGGGTTGATTTCTACTTTTATTCCATTTTGGTCTGAGAAGATACATGGTATGATTTATATATTTTAAATTTTTTTGAGACATGCTTTGTGTGCTAGGATATGGTCAATCTTACAGAATGTCCCATGAGCCAGTGAGAAGTATATTCAGTGGTTTTTGGGTAGATTGTCCTTTAAATGTCAGTCAGGCCCAATTGTTGTAGAGTTTGGTTTAAGTTTATTATTTCTTTGTTAATTTTCTGTTTGGAGGATCTGTCCTGTGCTGTCAGTGGGGTATTGAAATCTCTGGATATTATGGAGTTGCTGTTTATCGATTTGTTTAGATCAAGTAGAGTTTGCTTTATGAATCTGGGTGCACCTAGGTTGGGTGCATACATATTTAAAATTGTTATGTCTTCTTGTTGAACTGTAACTTTCACCATTATATAATGACTCTCTTTGTCTTTCATTACTTTTGTTGTCTTAAAAACCAAGTTATCTGAAATCAAAACTGGCACGTCAGCCTTCTTTTGGTTTCCATTTGCTTGCAATACTGATCTCTATCCCTTTATCTTTGGTCTATATGCATCCTTGCAGGTTAGATGTTTTTCCTGAAGACAGCAGATAGTTGGAATGTATTTTTTATCCATTCATCTGGCCTATTTCTCTTGAGTGGGGAGTTTAAGCCATTCACATTTATTGAGAGAACTGATAGGTGGAGTAAATTTCTGTTCATCCTGTTGGGTTGAACTTGTTTCTTTGTTTTCTCTCTTTAGCCATTGTCATATCTTGCCTTTAATTTTTAGCTTTTGAGTGGTTTTACATTCGTGAGTATTTATTGTGCTGATCCTTGGGTAACACTGTTTGAGTACTTCTTAGAGGGCTGGTCTTGTCTTTGTAATTTCCTCAGTCTTTGCTTATCTGAGAATGTCTTTAATTCTCCTTCATAGACAAAATTTAGTTTTATAGGGTGCAAAATTCTAGGTTGAGAATTATTCTGTTTCAGAAGAGTGAGAATGGGGCCCAGTGTCTCCTTGCTTGTAAGGTTTCAGTTCCAAAGCCTGGTATTATTCGGATCAGCTTTCCTTTGTATGTTACTTGCTTCTTTCACCTTAAAGTTCATAGAAGGGCCTCTTTAGTTGATATTTTGGTCTGTCTGATGACTACGTGTCACGGTGTCTTTCTGTTTGCATTGAATTTCCCAGGGGTCCTTTGAGCTTCTTGTACTTGGATATCTAGATTTTTAGCATGGCTTAGGAAATTTTCCTCTGTCATATCTTCAAATAGCTTGTCCAATCTTGCATGTTTTCTCCTTCTTCTTCAGAAATCTCCAAAACCTTCAAGTTAAGTTTCTTCACATAACCCCACATTTCTTATAATCTTTGCTCTTTTCTCTTATTTCCCTGCTCTGTCTCTGTGACTAACTTATTTAATTGGAAGGTATTATGTTCAATCTCTGAGATTCTTTTTTCTGTTTGATCTACCCTGCTCTTGAGGCTTTCCACTGTGTTTTGTAGTTCCCTGAATAGATTCGTCATTTGCAGGAGTTTGGTTTGATTTTTCTTTAATATTTCAATTTATTAGTGAATTTTTCTTCCAAGTCCTGGATTTTTTTGTGTGTTTTCTTTGTGTTGGTGTTCTTTTTTTTTTTTTTTGGCATATCATTGAGTTTTCTTACATTCCATGTTTGAAATTCTTCTTCTGTCATTTTAGTGTTCTTAATTTTGTTAATGTCCATTGCTTGAGAGCTGGTGTTCCTCTTTGGATATCTGTTTTCCATTTGATTCTTCATACTTTCAGAGTTGTTTTGCTGAGCCCTTCCTATCTGGATGGGCTGTTCCTTCTCACCTTTCAGTTTACGTTCGGGAAGTAACAGGCCCTGTGTAGCCTCTGTTCCTGTAGGTGCTACTGGAGCAAGGCAGATTGCAGCTGCTGCCTATCAGCCTGGATGTGTGCACTTCTATGTTTGCTTGATCTGCCACTTGGGGGAGCCACTATTATGTTGTTCAGAATTCTTCTACCACAGTTGAGAGGCTACTCCTGATGGGAGGCATTTCCTGGGGAGCCTATTGTGGCCTCTTGTGGGGATTTTTGTTCCCTGACCACGGACCTCACTATTGGCAGCTGACCAGGGATGGAGATCCAGCCCCAGCATTATGATACCATTGGGTGTCCTAAACCAGTCTGATGAGCAAAGTCACTGGGCTGTCAGCTATTGATCTGCACCAAGGCCCAATGGATTCACACTAGTCACAGAGGGAAAGTGGCTTTTCTTGTCTCACCCTACCTCCAGGGGTGGAGCCTACCACTTTTTGCATGAAAGATGCTGGCTAGCGGGAGGGTGGTGCCCCAGTCTGTCCAGTGCCCCGGCGCCTGTAAGTTCCACAGGCATTAGCCTCGTCATGACTAGAGAAGTGTTCAGAATTCACCCATCAATACAGGCCTGGCTAATTGACTATAGGTCATTTAAGGGCAGAGCTTGTCAGGAGAGTCCCCAGGCTGTGGGAAGGGAGCTGCCCGACACACCGTATCACACTGCAGTGGCTGTGCTTTGGTTCCCAACAATGGTGCCCATCCACCCACAGAGCACTAGAACTGGGGCGACTGTTCAGGAATTGGCAAGTGCTGGATTGGGGAGTTGGGTCATCAGGATGCCCCGTTGTCTCCTTTATTTCACCCTCCCACAAACTCACACCTGTCTAGTGGGAGCTCCTCACTCTTACTGACCCACCCTGAGCAGGTCTATTCACCTGCAGCGGTTTCCAGGTTAGAGTCCCCTACTTAGTGTTCACCTCTGGTAGTCTGGACATGCTGGGTGCCAGAAGCAAATTACCTGTCTCCTAACTACCTCCAGCAGTAACTCAGACAGGGTCCCTCCTCCACCTAGTGCATTCCTGGCACAGAGCTCCAGGGAATTCAAGATGCTTCCCACTATTGTCTCCTCTACACAGATCCCCACGTCTCCTGCCACAATTTTGCATTGACTTCAGGCAGATCCCTGTCTGAGTGGGTGTGGAGGTCAGTGGGGAAGCAAGAAGATCTCCTGTGGGTCTGATCCCACTTCACTTGCTGGCCCCACGGGCACAGCTGTCCCATGGTCTATTCTCTATTGTTTGTTTCACACTCTCCAGAGTTCCCGATCCTATCTTCTGTTCACCATTTTTTCTTCCAGTTTTGTGTGTCCCATGCTGATTCTCTGCCGATTCACAATGCTATTCTTGTGGGGGAGCAATCCAATCATGTGTAGCAGACCGAGATCTATGCTTCTTTCTCTGGGAGCAGGAATCCAGGATGTTACCTTTACTCCACCATTTTTTCCCCTTTATCATTGCAATATTATAAGTTAAAATTTTATTTTGACATAAAATTTATACTTGTAGATTCACATGCAATTGTAGGAAATAATAGAGTAATCTCATATGCTTTTTATATTTTTCCACAAATAGTGACATCTTGCAAGTACAATACAATATCATAACCAAGATATCCACGTTAATACAGTCAAGATACGTACTATGCCCATCACTGCAAGGATCCTTCATGGTGCCCCCTTCTATAGCTATGCCCATGTCTCTTTCACCACTACCTCCCCCTTAACACCGGGCACACATAAATATGTTCTCCATTTGTATCATTTCAAGAAAGTTATATAAATGGAATCAAACAGTGTATTACCTTCTGGAATTTATTTTTCACTCAGCATAGTTCTCTGGGGATTTAGGTAAGTTGTTCCTTACCTTAGGAAGTTGTTCCTTCCTTTTTACTGTTGAATATTATTCTATGTACCACAATTGTTTAACCATTTCTCCCTTGAAAGATTTCTGAATTGTTTCCATTTTTTTGGTTACTGCAAATAAGGCTGCTGTAAACATTTGTGTACAAGTTTTGGTGGGAACATAGATTATAATTTCTCTAGGATAAGTGGCCAGTAGGACAATCGATGGGTTGTGTGGTAATTGCACGTCTGTTTTTTAAGAAGCTGCCAAACTATTTTCTAGAATTACTGTACAATTTTACATACCTACTTGCAATGTATGAGAGATCTAGTTTCTCTGCATTCTCACCAATAGTTGGTATTGTCACTCTTTTTAAAATTTTATATCAAATTATAATCTTAATTTGTATTTTCCTAATGGCTAGTGGTGTTGAACTTTTTTGCATGTGCTTATCTGACATCTGCATATCCTCTTACATGAAATATTTCTTTCTATTTTTGCCCATTTACTAATTAGATCATTTTTTACTATTTTGTTTTGAGAGAAATTAATATATTCTAGATACAAGTTCTTTGTTGAATTTATGATTTCCAAATATGTCCTTTCAATTTGTACCTTTTCTTTTAATCCTCCTAACAATAGCCTTCATAGAACAAAAGTTTTAAATTTTGGTGAAGTCCAGTTGGTTTTTTCTTTAATGTTTTGTGCTGTTGGTGTCATGTGTAAGAATTCCTTGCCTAACCCTAAATCCTGAAGATTTCCTCATCTTTTTTCCTAAAAGATTTACAATTTTATGTTGTTCATTTGAGTCTATAAACTATTTTGAGTTAATTTGTGTATAACTTAGACTTAGATAGAGATTAGTTTTCTTTGCCTATGAAAGTCCAACTAGGGGGAGGAGACATGATTGTGGATGAGAAACACCACTAGCCAGGGCTTCTCTGCAAGAAGGAGAAATTTTAGATGAAAGGGAGAAAACCAAAAAGACAGACAAACATAGATAAGATGAGGGTCAGAAGGAAGGTTTCCTGAACCTACAGGAGACTCCACAGGAAAATGTTGTAGAGCAGAACTGGAAGGAGAAAGTCATTGGCAGAGATTAAACCCAGAGAAGCTTGGAGAGCAGTCAAAAGGTTAGGTGGAGCAGTTAAAATCACCCTTTCTTGCATTGAAGACTGTTGGTGGGCTCCTGAGCTGCTGGAGAGACCTTCTGTCAAAGCGAGTGCAAAGACTGCTGCTGCCAGTGAGCAGAGACCTTCTTATGGTCAGGGCACTAGGCCTCCATTTTCCTCAGGGCACTTCCTGCCCCACAGATCTAAGCAAGTTGGCAGGTGTCATATTGCTTCTCTACCCACCAGGCAGCTTTGTCCTCCCTGGGGGGCCTGAACTCCTCAGGATCTGTCTTGCTGGTCCCCACACAGACATTTACCAACTCTGGCCCAGACTGCAGGAGCCACAGGGATCCAGTGTGTCCCAGGCGATCTGCATGACTCCAAGCCCAGTCATTCTGGGCAGACTGCCTCCCAGAGAGAGGGTAAGAGACAACCAGTGTGCAGACCAACCTCCTCCTACTCCTTTATTCTACCCCCTTGCTTTCCCCACTCATGGCTGATGATAGAGACAATTTAGTCACCACCTGGAGGCATCCACAGGGAATGGGGCTTGGAACTTTCCTTTTGGGGCCCTACAGTGGACTGAGGGGTGCTCAGATTGTGAGCTCCCTACCCACTGGCCTTTCCTGGTGCTGCTTGCCAAGTGACCCCAGCAGAGAGGGGCAAACCCTGAGGGGGAGGGTCATTGAACCTGCCTGGGGACCCCATGTGTGACTTGGGACCAGAATTCTTCTCCCTGGTATGGTCAGGGATTGATCTCAGGGGCCCAGGAGACATTCCTGCAGGCCAGATCCTGTACATTCAGGTCTCAATTGCACAGGGGCACAGAGGAGATATTTGTGAATTAGTCTCCTGAAGTGTGGGTGCCTGTGGGGGCAGATCAGAGTGGGTCTTAGCTGAGGTGTGCTCACTAGGCACCCCTCCTCTCATGGGAGGGCTATGGGTTGGGAACCAAACCTCCCAACCTGCATCACAGTCATGGAGGACCTTGGCTGGCTAGAGGTCCTGCCTGCCAGCAGAGGCCCCAGAGAAACCATGGAATAGGGGAGGATGGAAGGCAGTGAGGTTTGCTCCAGACTGCCAGATGGTGGGATTCAGACAACCCCACCTCTACAAGCAGACTTTCTGATTGAGTGGGGCCACTTCAGCCCCTCCTGGAAGCTTTGCCCAGAGGCAGGGAAAAGACTTTTGATCCCTGCTAACAGCATCAGTGGAGCTTGATGTCAGGCTCACCAAATCCAACCCCACCCAGCCTTGCTCCCCTCCCGCCTCTGCTAAGGTGGAGAGTAAGGACACACCTGGAAGTCCCATGGCCCTACATACCATCTGGGGCACCAGAGTGCTTCTCCAGAGGAAGTAGAGCTGGTCAGGGGATCAAAAAACAACATTGCAGATTGTTCCTCCTGGCAAGAGTCACCTACTGACAGGGAGGTCAATGTGCATGCCCTTTTACTGCATTTACTGACTCATTATACAGAGTGTGGTCAATTCTTAACCATAAACACCACCTGCTGTCTCAGAGACTAAACTGGGAGTGTCACCACCTAAATGATTATTCAAAGGTAAGAAGCAACAGCTGCTTCAGATGGGAAGGAATCAGTGAAAAATCTCTGGAAGTATGAAGAATCAAACCAAAAGGACACCCCCAGAAAGAGATACCAGCTTTCTAGCAATGCATACCAACCAAAATCAGAATACAGACATGACATGTAAAGAATTTTCAGCATGAGTGGTAAGAAAACTCAACGCAATGCAAAATAAAATAGATACCCAACACGAAGAAACCACACACAAAAAATCCAGGAAATGAATGAAATATTCACTAAGGAAATTGAAATATTAAAGAAAAATCAAACAGAACCTCTGTAAATGAAAAATTTATTCAAGGAATTATAAAACACAGTGGAAATCCTCAAGAAGAGATAGAGCAGAAGAAATACTCTCAGGAGTTGAAGACAACGCCTTTTGGTTGCAGAAACAGAGCAGAGAAATAAAAGAAAAGAGCAAAGCCTACAAGAAATGTGAGATTATAGGAAGAGGCCTAACTTAAGAATCATAGTCATCCTTGAGGGTGAAGAAAAAAAATACAGAAGGGCTGGGAAATGTATTTGAAGGAATAATGGAGGAAAATTTTCCTGACCTTGTTAGAAATCTAGATATCCAGGTACAAGAAGCTCAAAGGACTCCTGGGAGATTCATTACATATAGGAAGACACCATGAAACATAGTCATCAGGCTGGCCAAAATAAACATGAAAGAGGCCTTCTTATGAGTTGTAAGGAGAAAGCAGCAGGTAACCTACAGAGGAAATCTCATCAGACTACCTGCAGATTTCTCCACTGAGACCTTATAAGCCATAAATGACTGGAGCTCTGTTCTCAGTCTTCTCAAACAGAATAATTCCCAGCCTAGAATCTTGTATCCTGCAAAACTAAGTTTCTTATACAAAGGATAAAAAAAAGACCTTCTCAGAGAAGCAAACACTGAGGGAATTCATGAAGACAATATCTACACTCCAGGAAGTACTAAGAACAGCATTACACATGGATCAGCACAATAGACACTCACCAGTGTAAAATCATCCAAAAGCTAAAGTTCAATGGCCAGATACCAAAATGGCTCAAGATAGAAAACAAAGCAACAAAGTTCAACTGAACAGGATGTGAATGGCTTGTACTGCTCACTAAAGATACAGGATGGCAGAATGGATAAATATACACAAGCCAAGTGCCTGCTGTCTTCAGGAAACACATCTAACCCACCAGGATGCATTCATACTCAGGGTGAAAGGATGGAAAACAATCTTCTATGCAAATGGAAACCAAAAGAAAGCTGGTGTAGCAGTTCAAATTTCAAGTAATTTAGTCTTCAAATCACCAAAAATAATGAAAGACAAAAATGGTCATTAAATAATGGTGAAGGGTACAATTCAACAAGAAGACATAACAATTGTAAATATTCATGCACCTACTCAGGTTCATCTAGACTCATGAAGTAAATCCCACTCAGTCTAAACAAAATGATAAAAAGCAGCATAGTAATATACAGGGACTTCAGCACCCCTCTAACAGAACAGGACAGAGCCTAAACAGAAAGTAAACAAAGAAACAATGGACTTAGACTGAACACTAGAACAATGGACCTGACAGACATTTACAGAGCATTCTACCCTCAAAACACTGAATATACATTGTTCTCATCAGCTCATGAGACAGTCTCTAAGATCGAGCATATCCTCAGGCACAAAATATGTTTCAAGAAGTGTAAAAAAATACAAATTATACCATGCATCTTCTCAGACCACAATGGAATAAAATTAGAAATCAACT